>JAJOOE010000387.1:0-114368 GCA_036250405.1 Solanum raphanifolium | reverse complement strand
TATATATATATATATATATATATATATATATATATATACATATATATTGCAGGTTTAATTTAAATGAGTTTTAAAAATGGTGAATGAACTTAGGGAAATTTATAATAAATAAAGATAACACACCACAAACTCTTTAGTCATATAAGGAGTGCACTTGATCAAATTTCAAGACAATAATATTTCTCTTCTAAAGTTTGTAACTTGGAGAGAAAACAAATATTTTTTCTAAAGTATGTTGCAATAAATGAGTTAAATATAGAAAACAAATAAGGGAAAACAAATCACTACATTACGAAATTATAGTGCATATTTGATATTTTTTCCTACTATGTATCGACCCAACCGTCGTTAATTGGGAAAAAGAAAAATTCGGAGAATTCTAGGCCATTGTCCCACCAGGGCGGGTAGTTGCCGCTAGGGCGGCACTGCCACATCGGGGCAAATAGTAGCCAGGGCGGGATAGGCGAGGCAGAATGTAAATAAAGTGAATTGTTATTTCCTCCCTCTCCCTAAAATACCTTAATTAGTCGTAAAACACCCAAGAACTCCTCTTACCTTGCGAAAGAGAATTCTAGCGTGGGGATGGTGATAGCTTGCGAATTTTTGATCAAATCCATCGTCTCATCGTCCGGAAACCAGAAATTATCTGCAAAATCTCTACGAAAGCTTGGCTCCTAGGTAGGCTAGGTTTTATGAATTGAGTAGTTATAAATTTGTGTTCACATCGTAATATATGTAAATCAACGGTAGGATTTATGCGTAGGCCTTCTTCCAACGAACGAAATATGGTTAAATCCTAGGAAGAAGCCTTAGATGATGAACTAGGACTAGGTATGGTTGAATTAATGCTTACATGATATATGTTGATGAGTACTTCATTGGGATGGTTGTCATTCTATGATTTAGTGTGGTAGATTGTTCTTGCTTCATTGTAATACGTGCATATATGTGAACGAAGCATGTTAATCACACCTAATGTGAATAAGTATGAACGAAGAACCATATGTTGTGAATCACTCTTGTTGTATGATTACGTTGATATACATTGTGATTGTGATTCTGGATCAGGTGTTGCGTTCTGCCACACTAACTTGGATCGGTTGCCACGTTCCAGGATAATTATGGGATCGGTTGCCACGTTCCGGCATAATCTTTGGATCAGATACCACGTTCCGATATGCTAACAGTTTGGGTTTGGGTTCCATGAGAGGACCAATGATATAATATGATTGTGTATCTTGGGAAATGTGAAACTGTATCTTGTTCGTATATAATATTTGATATTGTTTCCCCGGAATTGTATATGATATGATGACCCATTTATGTTTTTTCTACTATGTTGACGTAACCCGTTATGTATATTGTTGTTGGAATAAATCGGGGAGGCCAAGGGTTCAGGGGTCATAATAATGGAGAGCATGTGATGTCCGTAGGTTACAAAGGAGATTCATTTTCGGTAGTTGGGAAGCTTGATATAATGTACTATGAGGTAAGTGCTGGGTGATAGGAAGAGAAAGTAAGGGTATGTCGTGAGTGGCTAGTCGGATTGCTGGTACTTGTATTCGTGGACTCTTCTATGCGTTAGGATGCTTTTGAGCTAAGATCAAGAACCTAGTAAGTAGATTGACTGGGAAGGTGGTTAGTAGTAAGGGTGTTAGTGTAATTTGGAGGTATTTAAGAGAGTGTAAATGTGGAGAAACGAGGGGCTTATTGCATATTCGTACTAGTTGTTTCCTTATGTTATGTGGTGGGCATCGGGTTGATCGATGATGTCTACCAGTACGTGTGATTTTGTAGTGATACTACTCTTGCTATGCCTTTTTGGCATAGTTTGGATGCAAGTTGGTGATGTTTCATTAGGTGAAGAAGAGGAAATCCTCTAGGAGTTTCTATTTTTCCTTCCACGTGGTAGGAGCTATGTCTTTTATTTACTATGTCTAGTTTGTACTCTTAGTAGCTCTTGTACCTGTTTAGACTAGGTCCTTGGGAGTGTTAATTACTTATAAGTCTTGACCAAAATTGTATTAAAGGTTCTTATTTATAAAATTCTGTTAGTACATTTTATTTCCATTTTATTTAATTTCCGTACGTTTTCACTATTGGAATATGAGGGTCCTCCTACTTATGTGTTAGAGTGGGTGCCCGCACGGCCCGGTGGGTTCGGTCATGACATACTATTTCTTAATTTTGAGAAATTTTTTGTCATTCACAATCCAAATATGAATAATGCAATTTTTTATCCTCCATTTTTATTACCTTCTCGTTGATTACTTCAATGTACTTTATGTTATGAAGCGTTTCATATTCATATGAAATTCATGAATCTTCTACGAATTATTCATCCATAATTGTTCGAGCAAACTATCATCCCACATTCGCACGTATATGTATCAGTACTTTTTTGATAGAAAATCTTGTTGGGTTTTATTTGTCCTGAATTTCTTACCATAAATAGGTTTTCCTTTTAGGAAAAGGTTTTGGATTGACTAGTCCTTTTCTTGTAGAAAAAGGTTTAGGACTCTATAAATAGAGGCTTGTTCCTTCTAACTTAATCAGCATTCACAATGTAGTTTTTAAGGGCTTTGACAGTTTTGGTTAGGGGGAGAATTTGTGGGTCACAAGCTTGATACGTTATCACTTGTGTGAACCTCCTATGTATTGCGAGTGAATTGGTTGAGGTTGTTTCTCTCTATATTTTGTACTCTCATATTTATAGTGGATTGCTCATCTCCTTTGTGGACATATGTCAATTGACCGAACCACGTTAAATCTTTGTGTCTTTGTATATTTCTCGTTTGTCTTCTTACTCATGGTCTTTCGAGATTTGCTTTGCTAGCTTCCGCGTTACACGTGCTTATTTCGGTCCTAACAAATCTACCATCAGCTCAACTTGCGGTCCAACAATATGAGAGTTTACAAAATGCTATCCTATGTTCTCCAATATATGCATCTGAAACTTTCTTACAAGGAAAATCGACATCAACTCAACATGCGAGTTCGCTAAATGCCATTCTGCGTTCTCCTTTATTTGCATCTAATATTTTTTTTATTAGGAAATCCACCATCAACTCAACTTTGGTCCCACAATATGCGAGTTCGCAAAGAAATGATGGTATAATTATCTGGCCAAAAACGGCATTGATTCATAACCACTCGATAAGAAATAACTGAGAACCAATAATCGATGGACAACTAATGGCCAGAAGAATAGTGTTGTAGCGATAAGCAAGGCGAGCACCACCAATGTATATGCTACAAATGGAAAGAAGAAATGGAGTTGGAGATTCAAACAAAAATGAGATTGTTGTTGACTGTCTCAACGAAAAGAAGATATGAATTGTGCACGTGTATCACATATCATGTTATATATATATATATATATATTGTACGTTTAGTTTAAATCAGTTTTAAATATGTCATTCTACGGTATATGTTTCTCTATTATATTATTAAAAGATAGTCCTCTTATATTTAAACAAACTAATGCACATATTTTTTATTTGTTCACTTATATATCAATTATACTCCCTCTGTCCAACAAGACTCGTCCACTATTGACTTTGCACACTCCTTAATAAACTATAAATAAAAGGGTAATTTTACTATATCACCATTTGAATATAAAAAATAGAATGTCTTGAAAAATGTTATAAGGAAATGACTACAATTAATTATAAGGGTAAATTAGGAATTTAAGTGTAAAGTTATCCATTGATTTCATAAAGTAGACAAGTATTGTTGGACATCCTAAAATAGTATAGTGGACAACTATTATTGAACGAACAGAGTAACTAATTTTTATGTACACGTTTCACACACACACACACACACACATACATATATATATATATATATATATATATATATATATCATCTTTTCATTTTTGTATGATTTGTAATAGTAAGTTTACTTTAAATGGGTTTTAAATATGTTGATATATGATATATGATATATGATTTTTCTATTACAAAATTATACGTTCTTCATGTGGATATATAACTAGTGCACGTGTTATGTATGTAATTTGATTTTTTTGACACCATTATTTACTTTTACTCAATTCTTGAATTTTCTTATTCACATTTATCTATTTTGTAATAATTTTAGACATGTGATATTTGAAAGGCAAACAAAAATGGTGAATGAACTTTGGGAAATTCCCATTAAATAAAGATAACTGACAACAAATACTTTAGTTATATATGGAGTACACTTGATCAATTTCAAGAGAAAACATATTCTTCTTCTAAAATTTGTGACTAAGGGAGATTTTTTTTCCGAAGTATGTTGCAATAAATGAGTTAAATATAGACAACAAATTAGAAAAAAAATATTTCATTATAAAATTATAGTGCATAATTGATATTTTTTCCCTACTTCGCAATAACTTTAGATATGCGATATCTGAAAGCCAAACAAAAAGGGTGAATGAACTTTGGGCAATACACATTAAATAAAGATAACTGACAACAATATTTTTAGTTATATAAGGAGTGAACTTGATCAATTTCAACAGAAAACATGTTCTTCTTCTAAAGTTTTTATATATATTTCTAAAGTGTGTTGCAATTAACGAGTTAAATATAGGCATCAAATTAGAAAAAAATCATTATATTACAAAATTGTAGAGCATAATCCCCCCCCCCCCTCCCTACAGTTCCTTACTATGAAGAATTTATTTGTCATTCATACTTCAACTATGAATAATGCAAATTTTCCCCCCTTCATTTTTATTACCTTCTTGTCTATTACGTCGATGCCCTTTATTTTATGGAGTGTATCGTACTCATATGAGATTCATGAATCTTGTACTAACTACTCATCTGTTATTGTTCGAGCAAAATGTCATCCTACGTTTGGACATATATGCATTCAGTACTTTTTCATAGGAGAGCTACCATTAGCTCAACATGCGGCCCCACAACATGGGAGTTCACAAAATGTCATCCTTTGTTCTCTAGTATATGCATCTGGAACTTTTTTTACAATGAAATCCGCAATCAGCTTAACCTGTGGCTTCACAACATGCGAGTTCGCAAAATGCCATCCTGCAATCTTCAGTATTTGCATCAAATATTTTTTTTCTTTTAGAAAATCTGCCATCAACTCAACCTTCAGTCCACAATATGCGAGATCGCGAAGAAATGATGGCATGGTTATTTGTCCAACATCGTCGCCAAAATCATAACCACCCGATAAGAAATGACAGTGCACCAATATTCTATAGACAACAAATGGTTAGAAGAAATAGTGTTGTACCGATAAATAGGGGCGGAGCACTGCCAAATAAAACTTCTTCTCATAGAAATGACCTGAGTGTCAAGCCATATGACCATGTCCTCTTCATAAATCACGTCACAAAACTTAATTCCCAAGTATTCAACTTTGATCCTACTCAACTTAAATCTAGGTCTATGTCCAAATTTCTAGTCTCACGTTTAACTTCGCCTCATATCTAATCAATTAATATTATATCATCTTCAAATAATATGCTTCATGACATCTATTATATTCTTGAATATGTCGCATCTTTACATTCTAGACACAAGTTGGTATTGTTATTTTGGGGGGTTAATTTTGTAAAAAAAATACGTAGTAATAAGTCTTTTAAAAGGTGGGAGCTTGAGGCGAGACGTTTTATGCAGTGTGAGGTGAGACGTAAGCCTCGAGACACGGGGCGTAAGTCTTATGGATCTATGGGGTGTAGTCTCATGTATATTTGATTTTATAATTTTATTACGAAGAAAATAATCAAAAGTCAAACTTCAATTATTTTACAAATAAATAAACTATAATATATAGAAAAAATATTAAGATTTTATTTGAGAAAGGTATTAATAAGCAGTAATGAAGAAAAAAAAGTATTATAATTACTATTTGAGAAATATCATTACAAGAATAATAAAAATATATTTTTCTTAAAAAAATAACGCCCAGGGCGTACGTTTTTATGTCCTGGGCTTATGTTTTTACACTTGGATCTTACGCCCCAAATTCTAGGACTTACGTCATATGGATCTACATCTTTAATTTGCTCCCCAAAAAAACATTTTTGAAAACAGTGCAGAGTATTTTAACATGCACATTTGGGTGATCTCCAATCTCACCTGAAGTTTGGTTTAAAAATGTCCTTAAACTATCAGAAAGAAGTTTCACATTTAGTGGTAATATTAGTGACTCCAAGTATTTGTTAGGTTCACAAGCGAATTTCCTCTGCCTTCTCTTTGTGAAACTTGGGTTATGCTTTTTTCAAGTATGTGTTTCCAAAACAGCATTTTTCGAAGATTTGTGTGTTATATTATTTGTTAGGCTCACAGGTGAATTTCTGAACTTGTACCGGGAAGGTACATTCATCTTGAAAGTCTAAACTTATTGTTTCTTTTGTATACCTGTTGCAGGGAAGAAGGCGTGGCACTGATCATTCCGCGATTTTAGCTCTGAAGATCAATTCCCTGGCTGAAACAAATGGCTCGGAAGACAATGAAACAGAATCTTACTGTTTGTCAGATGTTGGGTTGCCTGCTGTTGCTATTGGCTTCAGCAAAGCTTGAAAAGCTTAGCTTAATATGGTGCTCCAACCTGACACATTTGGGGCTGAGGTCTATAGCTGAAAAGTGTATGTTTTTGAAGTTTTTGGATTTACGGGTAAATATCTGGTCATTTAGAACTTTGGTTTCCCCATATGGTTATTTTATTGATCTGTTTCAAGTTGTTTTGGAATTGAACTATATGATGTGCATGTTATCAAAGGTCTGAGAAGCTTTAGTTTCCTGTACCTCTTAAAGGGATGTTATGTTGGAGATCAAGGTCTAGCACCTCTAAATAAAAAGACTAAAATGAAAAGCATGCCTATTGTCCTCATAGTATGAGGACTCACCACTGAAGCTGCGAAAGTTGGATCGAAAATTGATCTAAGCGTGATCTGGATGCTGAGTACGTGAACCGACATCATTTCATGATGTAGCGCAGAGTATGCGTTAGTAGTTGGAATGTACTAAGCATGCATGATATAGATACTAAGATGAACAAATATATATAAGCTGAAGAAAGCATAACTGACCAATGACATAAACTGAGCAAGAATCTAACTACTGAAACATAACTAAAAAGCTAAGTTGAATGCAATGACCAAGTACTAATCATGAAAATAACATGTTGAACTGAATGCTAAATTATTGTAACACCCGAAAATTAGTAGGATAAAACTAAAGCTAAACGTTAAGGTTCGAGTCAAGTAAGGAGGGAAAGAGCCAAGGCAAAAGGCCAAGGGCCAAGGCTGCCCAAGCCTTTGCCAAGGCATTGCCCATGACCACAAGGGTCTTCACGACCCGTGGTGGCCACCACGCCTCGTGGTGCCACTCGTGGTGGTGAGGCAGTAGCCTCCCTAAGGCTTCCCAACATTGGCTCATCTCTACGATCCACTTCACGTCCAGTGGTGAAAACCACGACTCTTGGTAAGGCTCGTGATGATGCCTTCACTACTTGAGTGGCCAAGGCATGATGGCAAGCCATTCCCTCAAGGCCCACGAGAGGGACTCCGGCTCGTGGAGCCCCTCGTGAAGGTTCCTTGGGCTTGTGAGCTAAAGGCACAAGTTGCCTAGCCACTGCCTCAAGTCCACGAGAGGGAGCATGATTCGTGGAACCCCTCGTGGCACCATGGCAACCCACTTTAAGTGAGGAGTGTTTTGGGAAATTCTGGTTTAAGTCAAATTAAAGTGAAGTAGTTTTGGGTGAGTTTAGGGTCACTATATAAGTCATTTTTAAGTAAAATTCACCTAAACTAAGTCATATTTTCACAACACCCAAATCAAATCCCAAAAGTTCATCTTCTCTCAAAAATTCTATATCTAAAACTTCAAGAAAGAAGAAGAAGAAGGAAGTTGGAGCTAGGTTTTCTAGTCAAATCCTTTGGAGATTCATAGCTAAGAGGTATGGTAGTCCTTTATTCATGGAGTCCCTCCAAACTTAATTTCAAAACTAATAATTCCCCAAAAGCTAGGGTTTGACTCAAAGTCATGGGTACCTTTCGAAAACGATTCTAACGATTTAATTACTTTATATTATAATTGAATTGAAGATTTATTATGGTTTTTATATTGAAATCCCCCAAGAATTCATGAAATCCCCGTATTCCCAATTTATGACCTTGTGATGTGGGTGAATTGATGAAAGAAGGATATTATGAGATTATGCTTGTAGTAATTGAGTTATTTGAATTGTGTTATTATCCATGTCTAATGTAGTAATTCTAGACGTGTTGATTTGATATGATCTTTGACCTTTGAAAGGGTAAGATATGATATTATGCATGTTTTATGAAGGTTATGCATATGCTTTAAGAACACTTTGAGAGTGAAGTTTCCATGATTATGATACTGTTGTTGTGTTGATTGAAAGGCTATTCTCATGAAATCATAATGAACATAATGTGAAAGGTTTTCTCACATAATGGATATTCTAGGTTGAAAGGCTTTCTCACCTAATTTAATATAATGTTATATGTAGACATGGGTAGTGAAAGGTTATTCTCACACATGATCTAATGATCTATCTTAATCAAACAAGTTATGACTTAATAAGTACTCCATGGAATAAATGCTTAGCACCGAGTGGATATTGAATATGAAATGGAAACTCCCCCGTGAGAAAGGCCGGGTTTTTATAGAAGCAATCTCTTGAGATGGAAGCTCCCCCGTTAGAAAGGTCGGGTTTCTAGTAACAATCTCCTTATCCCGTAAACTATGTTCCCCCGTAGGATATTTAGCTAGTGGATCCACCTAAAGCTAACAAATGATGGTCTTGCCTTAGGAAAGTAGGACAATACTTTTCGGTGTGGGTAACACCGGATTCCATGTTAAGCTCAAATGGTCTATGTCGGTTAAGGCTTATTCCCACTATGACAAAAATATGAATTATGAACTATGGCTACTCAAGAAGCTTTACTTAGTATGGGTGAGATTATGGAATCTTATTCCTGCATTGCACAAGTATGCTTTGAGGGTACTTATGGTATTTTTCTCTTATGATATGATGACCTATGTAATGAATATGCTTATGACTTATGCTTTTCCATTATCTTTAAAATGATGCTTTAACTTAGAAAATTGCATGCATTCTAATGAAATGTCCTTTTTAGCATGTTTTCAAGGTTTTTATGCATGGCTATCATACTTAGTGTATTTTTGTACTAACTCATATTTTCCTACATTTTCCACAAGTGTAGGATTAGGTTCTTAAGGTGGTCATCATTGTGGCTAAAGCTTGGATTTGATCATTTCTCCTAGCTTGTTGATGAGTCCTCATGATTCGAGGACGGATGTTTTCACTTAGTAGTTTCTTTCCTTGTATTTCCTTTTCGGACTATGTTGTATGGGCTATGGCCCTTTTCATTTTGACTATTGTAATAGATGGCTAAATTGAGACAAGTCTAGACTTCCGCTTTCCTTTATGAAAATTTTGGACTTGAAATGTGTTTTTACTCTTTATTGTTCTATGTTTATGTTATGGTATGCTAAGTGGCTTACATGGTGCCTTTCGGGGTTTTATGTGCCTTGTTACATCTAAGGGGTACCCTGGGTCGTGACGAACTTGATAATCAGAGCACAAGGTTTAGAATGATTCTAGGATGATATCTCATAAGCCACGTCTAGTAGAGTCTTGTTCATGAGTGTGAAGCGCGCCACATTTATGAATGAGAGGCTACAAAATGATTAGGAAGCTACACTTCTTTCATTACTCTTAAGTCGTGTCGTAGAGTGTAACTCTATAAAGTCTCTCTCCTAATCCTTCTCTTGTGTCTTCAGGATATAAATACACGAAGGGCTAATGCTAGAATAATGGAGGATGACAATGTGAAAGAAGAAGCTTCTCAAGCTAATCAAGCTCCGATTAATCCTTTGGCTATGTCGGGTGTGGAGGTTAGGCCGGATTTTCAAATGTTGGCCCAAGCTATGACTACTCAAGCTTAATGTATGACGACTCAAGCTCAAGTTGTGACGGGTCAGGCCAATAGAGATGTTGTGACTAATGTAAATCATAATGTGAACTCGGCTGCTTCAAGGGTTAGGGATTTCGCTAGAATGAACCCTCCCGAATTTCATTGATCCAAAGTGGAAGAGGATCCTCAAAGGCTTATCGACGGGGTTTATAAAGTACTTGATATTGTGGGGGTATCTTCAAAATAGAAGGCGGAGTTAGCCGCCTATCAACTAAAAGATGTGGCTCAAGTTTGGTATGATCAGTGGAAGGGTGAGAGACCCGTAGGAGCGGTCCCGTTAGAATGTGAATTATTTAAATCGGCATTTCTTGATACATTCTTTCCCGTAGAGTTGAGGGAAGCAAAGATGCAAGAGTTCATTAACCTTCGTCAAGGAGGTATGAGCGTGAAGGAGTAATGCTCTAAAATTCGCCCAATTATCCAAATATGCTCCAACTATGGTGGCGGATTCAAGAAGATAAATAAATTTGTAATGGGAGTGTCAGAAATGGTAGTTAAAGAATGTCGTACGAAAATGCTTATCTCGAATATGGATATTTCACGTCTCATGGTGTATGCCCAACAAATGGAAGAAGAGAAACTCAAGGAAAAGAATAGAGAGGTGAAAAGAGCTAGAACCGGTAATGGGAATTTTTCCAATGCTAGGTCCTAGGGACAAGATCTACCAAAGTTCAAACAAAGGTTCTCCAACCAAGATTCCTCAAATATTTCCCCAAGGGTCAACAAGGATAGGGTGTCTAACCCTAAACCTCAAGGAGGTAATGGTGGTGGCTTTTATGTGAATATGCCTAATTGTGCAAAATGTGGATAGAGTCATGATGGTAAGTTCCTAGCCAGCACGGATGTTTGTTTTTTTTGTGGTAAGAGTGTTCATTAATTGAGAAATTTCCCAACACTTACAGCCAACGGGAGAGAAGGCAGGCAAGCTCCTCCTAGCGGTTCAAACTCCAATGCTCCAAAGCAAAACCGCTTTTATGCTCTTCAATCCCGAGGTGACCAACAGAGCTCCCCAGATGTGGTGACCAGTATGTTAAAAGCCTTTCTTATTGATGTATATGCCTTTTTAGATCCCGGTGCTACTTTGTCCTTTGTGACACATTTTGTTGCCATGAAATTTGACATACTCCCTGAAGTGTTAGTAGAACCTTTTTCGGTCTCTACCTAGTTGGTGATTCTTTGATGGCTAAGAGGGTTTATAGAAGATGTCCCATAGAGTTACTCTTTTTGACTTTGTAGAGCTGGACATGTTAGACTTTGATGTGATTCTTGGTATGGATTGGTTGCATGCATGTTATGCCTTTATCGATTATAGAACTCGGGTGGTTAGATTCCAATTTCCGAATGAGCCTATCTTAGAGTGGAAAGGGGAAAATTCTATGCCTAGAGGTCAATTTGTGTCCTACCTTAAAGCTAGAAAGATGATCTCGCAAGGTTGCTTTTACCATTTTGTTAGGGTGAGGGATGTAGATTTTGAAACCCCTTCCTTAAGTCGGTTCCGGTGGTTAATGAGTTCTCGGAAGTTTTCCCCGATGATTTGTCCGGTATTTCTCCTGAGCGAGAAACAGATTTTGGTATTGACCTTCTTCCGGATACGCAACCTATCTTTATTCCTCCTTATAGAATGTCTCCGACGGAGTTAAAAGAGTTGAAAAAAGAACTAAAGGATTTGCTAGACAAAGGTTTTATCCAACCAACTATCTCCCCATAGGGTCCTCCCGTATTGTTTGTTAAAGAAAGATGGGTCCCTTAGAATGTGCATTGATTATGGTCAATTGAATAATATGACCATCAAGAATAAATATCCTCTTTCGAGAACTGATGATTTGTTTGACCAACTTCAAGGGGCTAGCTATTTCTCTAAGATTGATTTTTGTTCGGGTTATCACCAATTGAGGGTGAGAGGGGTTGATATTCCTAAGACAATGTTCTGAACTCAATATGGTCCTTATGAATCCCTAGTAATGTCGTTTGGTTTGACCAATTCTCTGGAGGCGTTTATGGACTTGATGAATAGAGTGGTTAGGCAATACCTAGACATGTTTGTGATTGTGTTTATCAATGATATTTTGATCTATTCAAGGAGTTCTACTCTATCGAATTTGATTCCATAAAGTCGTATGGGTTCCTTAGCATCTTAGATATCTACTCATGTGATCAATTTCATAATTAAATCCCCAATTCATGGCCAGATTTCCCTATACTTCACTGACTCTAATTTCATGCAAATCTGGACTAGGCTTGGAATTTCCAAGTTACTACCAAAAAGTTTTCTGACCCCAATTCTTTCTCCATTGGCTTTTCCCTAACGACGGGATCAGGTCATTACAAGAGATACCAATTTACCCATCACTCGTCCCTGAGCGATCAACTAGTAAAGACTGGCTAAAGTAAGGGTAGAGTAGTACCTGAATTGCTGAACAACTGGGGATACTTGTCTTGCATGTCTCTCTTGGTCTCCCAAGTTGCTTCCTCAACCTGACGATGCTTCCGTTGAACTTTCACAAACTTTATCTCCTTGGTCCTCAGCTTCCAGATATCACGATCAGGAAGTGCAACCGGTACCTACTCATACTGAAGGTTTTTGTCTAGCAAAATCGAGTCCCATTTTATGATGTAGTCTCCGTCCCCATGGTACTTCTTCAACATGGATACATGAAATAATGGATGAACTCTAGATAAGTTTGGAGGTAAAGACAATCTATAGGCCACTGGCCCTACAGAGTAAAGAACTTCAAAGAGTCTAATATATCGAGGACTAAGTTTGTCCTTCTTGCCGAATCTCATCACCCCCTTCATAGGTGACACTTTAAGGAGAACTTTCTCGCCAGTCTGAAATGCCATGTCCCTTACCTTATGGTCTGCATACTTTTTCTATCGACTTTGAGCTGCTAGGAGCTTAGTTTGGATGCTTCTTACCTTATCTTAAGAATCCTTCACCAAATCAACTCCCAAGTGTTTCACATCCCCATCCTCAAACCATCTTATGGGTGATCTACATCCCCCCCATAAAGTGCCTCAAAGGGTGCCATATCAATGCTGGAGTGGTAACTTTTATTATAGGAGAACTCACACAAAGGTAGGAACTTATCCTAATGTCCTCCAAAGTCGATCACACAAGCCCTCAACATGTCCTCTAGCACTTGAATAGTCCTTTCTGACTGCCCATCCGTCTGCGGATAGAAGGCGGTGCTAAAAGTGAGTTGAGTGCCCAACTCATTATGCTATTTCCTCCAAAACTTGGATGTCAACTGCGTACCATGGTCTGAGATGATAGAAAGGGGCACCCCGTGAAGCCTTCGTATATCTTTCACATAAACCTTAGCCAACTGCTGAGCATTATAGTCCATTCTGACTAAAATAAAATAGGCTGACTTAGTCAATCTGTCAACCACTACCCAAATAGAATCAAACTTCCCCAAAATCTTGGGGAGACCAACCACGAAATCCATGGCTATCCTTTCCCACTTCCATTACGGAATTGGCATTCTCTGAAGCAAACCTGTAGGCCTTTGAATCTCATATTTTATTTGTTGGCAATTTTGGCACTTAGCCACAATCTCCGCTATATATTTCTTCATTCCAGGGCACCAATAAAGTCGCTTCAAGTCTCGATACATCTTGGTCATACCCAGGTGAATATAATACCACGAACAGTGGGATTGTGTCAACAAATTCTGAATTAAGTCGTGCATTCGAGGAACACAAATTCTTCCTTTAAAACGGAGCACACCTCTCGCATCAAGAATCATGTCTTGCGCATTACCAGACATTGTCTTCTTCCTAAGCTCATTCAAATTCTCATCCTTAAACTGTTTGGCCTTGAACTCCTCAATGAATGTGGTCCTAACTTCAATGCTAGCTAACACCCCACCTCTTTCTGAGATGCCCAACTGTATGAATTTAAACTCCAAGGTTTTAATTTCCCTAGCCAAAGGTCTCTTGGATACCCACAAGCAAACTAGACTACCCATACTTACCGCCATCCGACTTAATGCGTCTGCCACCATGTTAGCCTTTCCCAGATGATACTGGATGGTTACATCATAATCCTTAAGCAACACCATCCACCTTCATTGTCTTAGATTTACATTCTTTTGAGTGAATACATGTTGTAGGCTATGGTGGTCAGTAAATACCTAACACTTAACACCATAAAGATAATGCCGCTAGATCTTAAGGGCAAATACTACCGCTGCCAACTCCAAATAATTCGTCGGGTAGTTCCTCTCATGCACCTTCAACTGTCGCGATGCATAATCTATGACACTCTTATACTGCATCAGTACATCACTCAAGCCCAAATGTGAAGCATCACAATAAACAATAAAATCTTTACCTTCCACCGGTAGTGCCAAAATAGGTGTTGTGGTCAGAAGAGTCTTGAGCTTTTGAAAGCTCTCCTCACATTTTTCAGTCTATTCGAAAGGTACCTCCTTTTTGGTCAACCTTGTCAGATGTGTGGCAATGGAAGCAAAGTTCATCACAAATCGACGATAGTAGCTGGCAAGCCCCACAAAACTCATAATTTTAGTCACAGAACTAGGTCGGACCCAATTCCTGAATGCTTCAATCTTTTGGGGAGCTACCATTAACCTTTCCCTAGAAACTAAATCTCCCAAAAAGGCAACCGAAGTCAACCAAAACTCACACTTAGAAAATTTAGCATACAACTTTTGTCTCCCAAGAACACCCAGAACAATACGAAGATAGTCGGCATGCTCTTCCTCACTTTTCGAATAAACCAATATGTCATCAATAAAAAAAATCACAAATGAATCCAGAAATGGTTTGAATACCCCATTCATCAAACTCATGAAAGTTGTAAGCGCATTTGTCAACCCAAACAACATCACTAGAAACTCATAGTGCCCATAGCGGGTTCTAAATTCTGTGTTTGGTACATCCTCGGGCCTAATTTTTAACTGATGGTACCTACACCTTAGATAAATCTTAGAGAAAAATGTTGCACCCTACAATTGGTCAAAAAGATCATCTATCTGAGGCAGCGGATACTTGTTCCGAATGGTGACCCTATTCAATTGGTCATAGTCTATGCACATCGTCAAACTACCATCCATTTTCTTAACAAACAAGATTGGGGCACCCCATGGGGAAGCACTAGGATGGATAAAACCTTTATCAAGAAGTTCCTGAATTTGAGCTTTAAGCTCTCTCAACTACGCTGGAGCCATGTGATAAGGAGGAATAGAAATGTGGCGGGTAACAAGTTCCAAATCAATGCAAAAATCTATATCCCTATCCTGAGGCATACCAAGAAAATCGGTAGGAAACACTTCTCTATATTCTGACACCACATGAATAGACTCAATAGAGGGAGATTCAACCTCAACATCCCGAATATGGGCCAAATATGCCAAACAACCCTGCCATACTAGTTTCCTAGCCCATATGGAGGATATGACCTTAGCTGGCTTAGGCTTGTACACCCCTTCCCACTCTCACTTTTCCATACCAGGGATCTATAGAGTCACAGACTTAGTAATACAATTAAGCACATCATAGTAGGGGGACAACCAAGTCATGCCTAAGATGATATCGAAGTCAGTCATATCATAAATAACGAAATCAGCCCAAGTATGGAAACCCATAAACAAGATAGGACAAGCACAATAGGCATGGGTGACTATGACAGACTCTCCAACTAGGGTAGAAACATGGATGGGGGCATTAAGTACATCACAAATCATAACAAATTCAGAGGCAAACCGCACTGACACATAAGAATAAGTAGAAACCGGATTAAACAATACATTAGCCATCTGGTCACAGACAAGAATAATACATGTGATCACTGTGACAGAAGCATCTACCTCACTCTTGTCTGGAAAGGCATAACACTGGGCCCTGTCATCTTGACGGGTGACCTCCATGCCTGGCTGCACTGCACCGTTGCCTGCATTACCATTTCCCGACCTTCACAGCCTAGCTGATTTCTTTCTCATCTATCTTGTGAACGTCTTCTACCATTATTACCATTGCCAGCGGGTGCCACTGCTCTAGTCTGCTGCTGCGTGGGGTCCAACATGCAAGGGTGGGAACAATCTCTCCTCATATGCTCAGGTTCTCCACAATTATAACAAGTGTGATCAAATGACGGCCTGCTACCTGCTGAGGTTGCGGCTCCCTGGCTATCCTGAATCAGATTCTGATGTGGAGCTCCCGAGTAGTTACTTGTAGAAGCGGGCATAACAGACTGAATTGGCTGGGCTACAAGTGTTGGCCTCCTTGAACCTCTGGAGTAGGAACCCTGAAAGTTGCCTGTGTTCTTAGCTTTCTTAGCTAACGCCTTAGCCTGCCCATTACGCCTCACTCCTTCCACTTTATTCACAAAATCCGTTACCTCATTAAAACTTTTCCTTGTAGAAGTCATGTGCATAGACAATACGTGTAACTCAGAGTTCATTCCCTTGACGAATAGACAGATCCTCTCCTCCTCAGTAGTCACCAATTGTGTAGCATATCTAGACAAAGCATAAAATTTAGCCTTATAAGCAGCTACATACATACCACCTTGCTCCAAATCCATGAACTCATCCTTATTATGATCTCTCAAAGTCCGGGGTACATACTTTTCCAAAAACAGAGCATGAAATTGTGTCCAAGTGAGTGGGGGTAAAACTGATGATCTGCATTCCATCTAGGCCCTTCACCACTGCTTAGCCTCACCCTGAAGCTGGAAGGTCACGAACTCTAACACACGTTGGTGTACGATACCTAACTTATGCAACCTCTCATAACAATCCAAGATGAACTCATAGGCGTCCTCACTCTCAGAACCATGGAATACATGCGACTTCAACTTCAGAAACTTAGTCAACATCTCATGCTCATTACATGTCATAATGGGACCCAACAAAGGACAGAAAAAGGCATCAGTGCCTAATGCTCCATCTCCCATAGGACTAGTAGCAGTAACTGGGCGGTTGATCAGAGGTTGAGTATCTTGCACTGCGGGAAGGACTCCAGGACCAACCAATCCTTTCAAGAAAGACATGACCTATTGAGCTAGCACTGGGTCTAAGGGAGGAATGCTAGTATTCCTAGCCGGTGCATCCTCTTCCTTTCCAACATCCTCTTCCTCCTCAATTTCCAAATTCTCTTCTACCTCTTCATGATTTGCGGGAGGAACCTTGTCTCTAGGAGTATTTTCAATTAGTGCTCCACCCACAGAGGGTACTACCCTTTCTCGGCCTCTGCCTCTCACTCTTCCTCTACCATTGCCTCGACCGCGACCTCTTGATGCGGATTCTTCAACTGGCTCATTGACAGGAGCTACGGGCCTGACGCCGTTGAATCTAGTATTAACCATCTGCGGATAGAAGAGTGAAGGATATTAGATACCAATTTGGATCACCAGATACCAATTGGAATCAAGTTATAGCAAGAAAGGAGACAAGAGAAAACAAAAAGATTTCCTAAAGTTCTATAGCCTCTCGAAGAAAAGTACAAATGTCTATGTACCATTCTACAAGACTCTACTAGAATCGTTTTGGTACACCGAGATCAACGAACCTAGGGCTCTGATACCATCTTTTTCACGACCCAGACCGTCGTGATTGGCATCCACACTAACCCTCCGGTGGGAGAACCATTACTACAACCCGACTAAGCAACTTAACCAAAAACTATATATTTAAAGATACAAAAGCAGGTATAAATAACTATATAACTAATACAGAGTTCCTATAAACTCTGGAAGTTCAACTAATATCTAACAACTAATGTGGATATAACCACTAGAACCTGAAAGTCATTGTACCAAAACAACTAAAGTTCAACCAGCCTAGGAACAAGGGGTACAACCCCAACCAATGTAAGAAATAACTAAATAGTCTAAGTCCGAACAGATTGGACTAAACAAAATGAAAGACTCCATGGCAGCCAGAAAGAACTAGCTCACCCTTGAAATTCGGTCTCGATCAGTGATGTCCTAAACGAGGTCTGTCATTATCCTCCTGAAGATGCCTTGTACTCAACAAAGAAAGAGCAAGTGCAGTACCAATATACAACTACCGTGTACTCCTAGGATCACACGGCTATTCCGGTAAGGAAACATACATAAGCAGTCACAACATCGTAAACATAACATGTACATAATATATACATTTATACCGGTTATTAATCAAGAACAACTTACAACTCCACATTCTCATTAACAAGTAAATACGACAATTCAATGGCCCTCTCATGGAACCCATACCAAAACTGTTAGTGTACCGGAACATGACACCCGATCCCAATTAGTTTGTCAGAACGTGACACCCGATCCAATGTGTCAGTACGTGACATTTGATCCTAATTAGTGTGTCGGAACGTGACACCCGATCCATTAAACATACCACAATCACAATCACCATGTACATTCTCATAATCATACAATCAACATTTGATTCATGGCATACAGTCATTCATTTATAATCATTAGCATTAGGTATGATCAATAGTTCAACATTCACATAAATACATGTATTATGAAGCAACTACTAATGTCCATCCCGAAAACATGAAATTAAACCATCACCTACCTCAAAACTGTCACGACCCAGGGGTACACCTTAGATGTTTCATCGTGTACTTGACCCCGAAGGATCCCGTACAAGCACTTAGTATATCATAACATAATATAATAGAAAAGTATGGAAATTTTAAAACTTTATCCATACAATCGAAGTCCTTATAAAACGTAAGCGGAAGTCTTACTACACTATGTCTCAAACCATCTAAACTAAATTGAGTAAACCTCTTTGGGATGTAGCCCATACAATAGTCTCAATACATGAAAATAAAATACATAAAGGAAATGGTGGCTTTATCCTCGATGCTCACCAATCTTCAACTCCTTAGACTTCTAGAAACCTATCTTCAAGAATGTAACTCAAGTCGCCAGACCCTACATTTGATAAGATTGTAGGCAAGAGTATGCGTTAGTACCAAATGCACTAAATATGTTAACTAGCATGACATCATAGGAGCATAACACAAGAGTTAGCCAACATACACATAAGTCATGAACATAAGAGACAATAACATAAAATAAGCATAAGTCATCATAAGGCATAATCCAAAAAATAGGAAATACCACATATTCATAAGCTTAGTCCATACTCAATCCTCATAGCATAAGAGAAACTTCATGACTAAACCTTCAAGTTATACTTGTGCAATGCATAAATGAGACCCCATAATCCCACCTAGGCTAAGTACCACTTTTAGGCCATCATATAAGCATTAATAAACCCTTAGTCCTTCATATCATAAGAGAACTACTTCTCAAGTAACCTCAAATCATACTTGTGCAATGCATAAATAAGACCCCATAATCCCATTCATGCTAAGTTTCCCCTTTGATCATTATAGTCATACTTCCCATCTCATGGTCACATCCTTAGCTTACTTCATGTAGACAAGGGAACTATCACCTTTAGTAAATCATATCAAGGAAGGCAACTATAACAACAATCCAAGTTAAACATACATCATATAAGAAAACATTTCATAAGTAGCTTCAAGTCATACTTGTGCAATGCATGGAAAAGACCCCATAATCCTACCCACACTAAGTACCACTTTAGGCTATCATACATAAATGATTACTATTTATCATTCTAGACTACTAAAGAATAGCACCCTATTAGGGTAAAGAGAGCTATCATGGAAGAACATGTTTATCATGCAAATCCAAGCTATTCTAGGAAGGGTACAAATGTTCCATCCTAGCTACCATGCAAACATACTATGATGCTAATGCAATCTATCCCTAGGAGAGTATGATTTCTCAATCCTAAGGTACCATGAAATGGCCTTGGCCTAACCAAGTCATGCTACCATGAAGACATTCTATAATGCAAGTTCAAGCTACCATTAGGAGAGTATTAGTCCTCAATCCTAGGCTATCATGACTACTACTAACTCAAGCTACCATGAAAGCATCTCACAATGCTAATTCAAGCTACCCTTAGGAGAGTATGGTTCCTCAATCCTAAGCTACGAAGATTGGTCTTGTCTTACCAAGTCAAGCTATTCATGAAGGAATACTATGTCTCAAATTAAAGCTATTCTAGTCTAACATGCATGGTTCATTTTAGTTGAGTAATCCTTTCAACCTAGAACCATTCTATGTGAGAAGACCTTTCACATACTACACACATACATTCACATATAGGCTTCACTCTCAAGCCATTACATTGGATGATTCATCATATTAGCTTTACTCTCAAATCCCTAAGAATCAATCATGCCTCACTACAAGCCTTACTTTCAAAGTTTTACTTCTCACAATCATCATTCATATCCAGATTTCAAGACATTCTAGTCATAAGCTTCATGTTTAAGAAATTCTAGTCTTAATTCATCATAAAGGTTCAATCTCAAGCTTTACTATTCATGAGAAATCATATATACTTTAATCTAATTCAATTTATGTCTACCTGCTTTAATCTTGAACAATTACTATACAAAACATCAATTCTAGAAGATCAACTCTAAGTCTTAAATTTCACTTCACAAGGCATAAACCCACATTCTTCAATTTCATCAATTAGACTAGGGTTAACCATGGAAAACATGCAATATATTCTTAATAGCATAATTCAATACTAAATCAATCATAAAAAAGTACTATCCACTTAATTGGAATCATACTCAACACTACCCACAGTATAGGAAGAAACCCTAGCTAGAATTTGGGGTTTATCTTCACAATTGGGGGATTTCTAGGGGGCTCCATGGATGGAAGAATCCATGGATGAATAAGATAACATACCTTGGATATAAAGCCCTCACATAAGATTGCAACAATGGAGGAATTTGACCTATCTTTCTTCTCTTCTTCTTCTTCTTCTTCTTTGCTTTCTAGAGAGAGGATTTCTTGGAGGGAATTGGGTTTATTTTGGGGTCTTGGAAGAATGACTTAATTGATTTAGTTTAGTGATCTATTAGGTTTATATAGGTGTTGTAATTACTAATAAAACAAACTTACTTAATAACTAACTAAGTCTAGAATATTCCCTAACCCCTAAACTTAAACAACTTAAAGAGTGGACTGCCCCAACCCACGAGACCACGTCCACGGACCGTGGGTCGGTCCACGGACTATGCTGGTCAAGAGTGGGTGGGGGTACTGGAGGTATATTTTAGGGGTCTTGACCCACGAATCCTTCCCATGGGGCGTGGGTCCACCTACGGGGCGTGGCCCCTCTTTGGGCAGGTTTTAGGGACTGTTTTGGATCCTCCCTCAAGGACCCTTGGTTGGTCCTTGGGGGGTCGTACCTTGACGTCCTAGCCCTAAAACCTTCATTCTAAGTATGTGAAGCCAAATTTATGACTCTAACCCTCACGTCAAACTCTAAAACCTTCACATAAGGTCCTAGGTTAGTATACTAGTTTCTGGGTGTTACAATATCTCCCCCTTAGGAACATTCATCCTCGAATGATGATTCTAAATACTTCTTAAAGGAAACGATTCTAGACTAGCAGCCCATAATGCATGCAACACATCTAAATGCACACAACCGAGGAGGAAAACTTCAACTCAAAGTTAAACATATTCAAAGCAACACAAGGGAGTAGGAACTAGATCTAGCAACCCAAAATGCATGAAATTCTATAACTACTCATATTAAAGGAGGAACTACCATCTCCTAGCTAAAACATGCTCTACATACACTCATGGACCCTATATGCAATTTATTCTCAAAAGCACCTATTCTATGAGGAATCTCTCAACTCCAAACTAAGGCATGCTCATATATTCATCACATGAAGTCAAATAGGCAACTCATACTCAATGCACTACAACATGAGGAAAACCAATGCACATAAGTCATTTCTATCAAGACCTAAGCTTCATGAACATGCATATAAGGAAATCATGGCAACAATTAAACACACAATGACCTTGTTATTTAGGCACACCATCTCCCCCTTGGGAGTAAGCCTATACAAATTCTTCTAAATACCATTCATACTAAAGACAACTTCGAAGTCTATCATATCAAGTCACAAAAGACCATACAATACCGAAATCTAATAAAGCATGAAACACATACCGGTAGTCACATTAGGAGGCCACTCTTGATCATTTTTGGATTGGAGAACATAGAACCTATTCTTCTTTTGGGTATTCTCATCCAAACCACTAGGATCAACTTGCTTACCCTTTCTTCTCATAGCTTTGGACTTTAGACAATCCTTCATCTTCTGGCCACTCTCACTATAACTAAAGCAACCCTCTCTACCGGCCAAATACCTACCATTATGTCTCTTTCCACATCTAGCACAAGGAGACCATAGGGACTCATTACCAATTCCGGGTGGCTTGGGGTTAGACACCTTCTCATCCTTATACTTAGAGCATTAGAAGAGACTTTTCCGGAAAAAAATTGTCGATTCCTAGAGCGACCATGTACATCGGACCTATCATGAAAGGACTTATCATTGTCCATCCTAGACCTCTTTTTCTCCCTAGATTTCTCTTTGTTGAGTTTTGACTCTTCCATTTGTTGGGCATACACCATAAGACGTGAGATATCCATATTATCATGGAGCATTGCCGTATGACATTCTTTTTCCACTATGTCAGACACCCCCGTCAAAAGCCGACTCATCATATCCCTCAGGTTTGCTACCATAGATGGAGGATACTTATACAATAGGGCAAATTTCAATGCATACTCCTTAACACTCATGCTACCTTGCTTAAGGTTAATAAATTCTTGCATCTTAGCCTCCCTTAACTATAGGGGAAAGAACCAATCAAGGAATGCCTTCTCAAACACCTCCCACTCTATGGGACCCGCTCCTATTGGTCTATTATCCTTCCATTGACCATACCATATTTGAGCAACATCTTTCAATTGGTAAGTGACTAGCTCCGCTTTCTCTACCGAAGTCACCCACATGATATCAAGTACCTTATAAACCTCATCTATAAACTCCTTAGGATCCTTTTACACCTTGGAGCCATAAAACTCCAGAGGGTTCATCCTAATAAAATTCCTCACTCTAAAGAAGCCCTACTCACTATTGGATTCACTGGAGCTACCTCCTCCCAATTGGCTTGCACCGTGATGGCTTTAGCCAATAATTGGATAGTAGACCTAAACTCCACATGGGTCAGATTATCAACTAGAGGATCAATCGGAGCTTGAGGAGGAGCTTGGAGAGGAACCTCTTGCTCCACATTGTCTTCCTCATCCCTCCTAGCATTTACCCTTGTATTATCCATATCCTGAAAACCATAGGGCACAGATTTGGAGAAAGATCTAATAGAGACAAACTCTACGACACGACTTAGAGAATGAAGAAGTGAAGTTTCCTAAACATCAAAATAGCCTCCTATTCATAAATGTGGCGCGCTTCACATTTATGAACATAACTCTACTAGACGTGGTTTGAGACAATGAAAACCTTGCGCTCTGATTACCAAGTTTGTCACGACCCAGGAGTACACCCTAGATGTAACATGGTGTACTTGACCCCGAAGGGGTGTCATACAAGCCCTTATCATATCATAACATAAGATAATAGAAAAGTATAGAAATTTTAAAACTTTATCCATACAATCAAAGTCTTTATAAAACTCAAGCGGAAGTCTTACTACACTTTGTCTCAAAACATCTAAACTCAATTGAGTAAAACTCTTTTGGACGTAGCCCATACAATACTCTCAATACATGAAAATAAAATACATAAAGGAAATGGTGGCTTTATCCTCGATGCTATGAGAACTCACCAATATTCAATTCCTTGGACTTCTAGAAACCTATCTTCAAGAATGTAACTGAAGTCGCCGGACCCTACATTTGATAAGAATGCAAGCAAGGAATACGTTAGTAGAAAATGTACTAAATATGTTAGATATTATGACACCATAAGAGCATAACACAAGGGTTAGCCAACATAAACATAAGCCATGAACATAAGAGACAATAACATAAACATAAGCATAAGTCATCTTAAGACATAATCCAACAACACAGGAAATAACACATATTCATAAGCTTAGTCCATACTAAATCCTCTTAGTATAAGAGAAACTTCATAAGTAACCTTCAAGTCATACTTGTGCAATGCATAAATGAGACCCCATAATCCCACCTAGGCTAAGTACCACTTTTAGGCCATCAGATAAGCATTAATAAACCCTTAGTCCTTCATATCATAAGAGAACTACTTCTCAAGTAACCTCAAAGCATACTTGTGCAATGCATAAATAAGACCCCATAATCCTATTCATGCTAAGTATCCCCTTTGGTCATCATAGTCATACTTATCATCTCATGGTCACATCCTTAGCTTAATTCATGTAAACAAGGGAACTATCACCTTTAATCAATCATATCAAGGAAGGCATTTATGGCAACAATCTAAGCTAAACATACATCATATAAGAAAATACTTCATAAGTAGTTTCAAGTCATACTTGTGAAATGCATGGATAAGATAATCCTACCCATACTAAGTACCACTTTAGGCTATCATACATAAATGATTACTATTTATCATTCTAGACTACCAAAGAATAGCACCCTATTAGGCTAAACACAGCTATTACTGAAGAACATATTAATCATGCAAATCCAAGCTATTCTAGGAAGGGTACAAGTGTTGTATCCTAGCTACCATGCAAACATACTATGATGCTAATGCAAGCTATCCTTAGGAGAGTAAGATTTCTCAATCCTAAGCTACCATGAAATGGCCTTGGCTTAACAAAGTCATGTTATCATGAAAACATTCTATAATGAAAGTACAAGCTACCCTTAGGAAAGTATGAGTCCTCAATCCTAGGCTACCATGACTACTACTAACTCAAGCTACCATGAAAGCATCTCACAATGCTAATTCAAGCTACCCTTAGGAGAGCATGGTTCCTCAATCCTAAGCTACCAAGCTTGGTCTTGTCTTACCAAGTCAAGCTATTCATGAAGGAATACTATGTCTAAACTTCAAGCTTTTCTAGTCTAACATGCATGGTTCATTTTAGTTAACCAAACCTTTCAACCTAGAACCATTCTATGTGAGAAGACCTTTCACATTCTACATACATACATTCATATATATGTTTCACTCTCAAGCCATTACATTGGATAATTCATCATATTAGATTTACTCTCAAAGCCCTAGGAATCAATCATGGCTCACTATAAGCCTTACTCTCAAAGCTTTACTTCTTACAATCATCATTCATATCTATATTTCAAGACATTCTAGTCATAAGCTTCATTTTTAAGCAATTCTAGTCATAATTTATCATAAAGGTTCAATCTCAAGCTTTACTAGTCATGATCAATCATATATACTTTAATTCAATTGAATTCATGTCTACTTGATTTTATTCTTGAACAATTACTATACATAACATCAATTCTAGAAGATCAACTCTAAGTCTTCAATTTCACTTCACAAGGCATAAACCCACATTCTTCAATTTCATCAATTAGATTAGGGTTAACCATGGAAAACATGTAATATCTTCAAAATAACATAATTAAATACTAAATCAATCATAAAAAAGTATTATCCACTCAATTGGAATCATACTCAACACTACCCACAATATATGGAGAAACCCTAGCTAGAATTGGGGGTTTATCTTCACAATTGGTGGATTTCTAGGGGGCTCCATGGCTAAAATAATCCATGGATGAATAAGCTAACATACCTTGGATATAAATCCCTCACATAAGATTGCAACAATGGAGGTATTTGACCTAGCTTTCTTCTCTTTTTCTTCTTCTTCTTCTTTGCTTTCTGGAGAGAGGATTTCTTGGAGGTAATTGGGATTATTTTGGGGTCTTGGAAGAATGATTTAATTGACTTAGTTTAGGTCTCTATTAGGTTTATATAGGTGGTCTAATTAATAATAAAATGACCCTACTTAATAACTAACTATTTTTAGAATACTCCCTAACCCCTAAATATAAACAACTTAAAGAGTGGACTACCCCAACCAATGAGACAACGTCCATGAACCGTGTCTGGGTCCACGGACCATGTTGGTCAAGCGTGGATGGGTACTGGAAGTCTACTTTAGGGGTCTTGACCCATGACCCCTTCCCACGGGGCGTGGGTCCACCTACATGGCGTGAGTCCCATCCGTAGGTGGCCCCTTTTTGGGCAGATTTTAGGGACTGTTTGGGTCCCCCCTCAAGGACCCTTGGTTTGTCCTTGGGGGATCGTACCTTGACTCCCTAGCCCTAAAAACTTCATTCTAAGTATGGGATGCCAAATTTATGACTCTAACCCTCACGTTAAACTCTAAAACCTTCAAATAAGGTCCTAGTTTAGTCTACTAGTTTCCGGGTGTTACATAAACCAAGCTTGAATCCTCCTAAGACACTTGATTCTTCCCCTTCCTGATTCTTTCAACTTGTTCGTGGTCTAAAAACAACAATTTAATACAAGGATCAGTAAATGAGGCCTAATTACCCGAATTACAATCAACATTATCAATCCTAGGCAAAACCCAAGATCCTAATACTCAATTTTAGGGATTTTCCACAATTAGCTTTAGATCAATACCCTTCCCCAATAATATTTACCCAAGAATCTAAGTTCTACGGATCGAAAAACGGATTAGGGGAGTAAAATTTTTACCTTTAGCGCTAGAAGAGGTGGAAAACTATCAAGAACTTGCTCTGCGTCGTTTCTTAGCTCTCAAGAATGAAAGTTGCGGAATAATAACATTTTTGGGGTTTAATTCCAACTTAAGTAGCGACTGGCCCACTATAGCAGGCCCTATCCCACCACAGTGATGAGTCCACAATTTGGACTCTTTTAGGGGTTTATTTTGATAGATTTAGTGTCCTCAAATGCATATTTTGTCTCAATAACTGATGAAAATCCTTGAGTTTCAGGTATTTGGAGTTAGAGACAAAACATGGACACTATTGGGCATAAACGAACAAGGCAGTTAAAAGGAATGAAGAGACGATGGCCTAAGGATCGCCTAAACCATTAGGCGAGTCGCCGAATGGATATGGTCTCGCCTAATTTTCCATTGTGCCAAGCTCTGAAGGGCAAAACCGAATCTGCGAGATAAATGAGCAGTCGACGAGTCGCCGAACGATTCCGCGATGCAGTACTCCATCGCCCAACATTACAGAACTTGAGTTTGTTGAAGGCCAATGCACAAAGGTGATAAACCAGACCAAAGGGCGGATCACCGAGTGGATCGGCGATCCCGACTAACTGCGCCGAGTGGTCCTTCGCAGCACACTTTTTGACAACTATAAATACTTGTTTGAATTTTTAGTTTAGTATAAATAAGTATCGAATTTTATAATATCAAACATTATTTTTAGTTTTTAGGACTTAGAGTTTTGGAGACTTTATTCTTTACCTTTGAAGATTTCCATTTCTAAGCAATTAGAAGTGGGTATTGAATACTCTTCATCTTAGCCGTGTGTAAAGACTATATCTATCGTATCCATTTGATGGAAACACTTTTTGGTATCGATTTCTATCTCTTTACTATGTCTAGCTAAAACCCCCATTCTTGGGGTGTGATTATGTGAATATGGGTTGAATTTACTGCTAGGTATTGCTAATAGATAGTTAATTTGTTGTTTAAAGGTGATTTTGTTCAGTAGTTGTGTTTGAACTTAGTGGGGTTGTAGTTGCAAATACAATTTTATCTTTGGGTTTTGACTTGCTCGAGAGACTCGATTCTCGATTAACTATAATTGAGTGGAGCGAAGTTCTTGCTTTTCTCTTAATTCTCTATTACAAACCGCTCCCTTGGGACTCTACACCAACTCACTAGTTGGGTTATATACTAATGAACGACTGTGGACGCTTAGTATTGGAAGAAGCGCCCGGTTACGTCAAATCAAAATGGCGCCGCTGCCGGGGAATGGTGTTACTTGAGAATTTTTAGTTAAGTTGGATTTTGTTCTGGTTAGTTATATTTCTACTTACTTAATTTTTAGTTTTGTTTTGGCTTGTTTGTGTATTGCAATTGTAAAGATAAGTGTGAATGGTAACTATGGGTATCAAATGGATCACCCCCTTTTGAAATTATTGAATCTTAGGGACAACCTCCTAACGTTCAAGCAAGTGGGGGGTGAGGGGTGAAACTATCCATGAGATGTGGCCTATGTTTAAGGCATTACTATAGCAGTGCCCAACTCATGGAATGCCCGATAAATTGTTGCTGGAATGCTTCTATCGGGGTCTTGGTTCTGATAGTAGAAGTGTTGCTGATCAACTCTTTGCAGGTTGTTTGACACAACAACCCTATGAAGTGGTAGCCCAACTCCTTGATGGCATGATTAAGACCAAAAAGGAGACAGAGAAGGATCAAGAATGGGCCGCAATGCTGACTCAGTTGGATGTCTTGTCCAAGAGAGTCATGGAATTGGAAGCATTGTCCACGGAAAAGGATAAGCACTTTCCCCCTTGCGAGCGTAAAAAGGTGAAGAAGCAGGACGGTAGACAAAATGAGGAAGTCCTCTCACTCATTTTATACAAGATTGAAGAACAAGATAGGGTGTTGAATGAGATAAAAGGGAATATTGAAATGCTGAATCAAACGACAACCTCTCATTCCATGATTATTAAGCTACAAGATGCCCAGATAAACCAAGTGTTGTGGTGTCTCTACTCACATCATAAAGAGGGGTCATCTAGTGACACCATGGCCGATACCGAAAATGAGATTTAGGTGTTGACTTGCGTCGTGACACGACGTTAAATAAGGCACTTCTTGGGAGGCAACCCAAGGTTTTATTGCTTAATTTTTATTTTAGAGATAATGGTGTGTTGATTGTGTAGGTTAAAGTATGGGAAATATTTGGAAGGTGCAGATTTGCGAGCTAAAGTCCTGTCAGCGAGAGGCCGAAGAGGTCGGCGACCCCGACCTAGACCGCCGTTGGACTCAAGACAACTTTAAGGTAGAGTCTGTAAAACTCGGTGAGCCCGGGAAATTATTGGCGATTTGCCGATTAGCTCGGCGATCCTGATCTATACCGCCGTTTAGACCCCCACATCAATTGAGGGTCCTGTAAAACTCGATGAGGTAGGGGACCACTCGGCGCGTCACCGAGTGGGTCAGCGATCATGACTAACGTAGCCGAATGGGCAAGAACTAGACAGTTTATTAGATGGCCAAAGGTTTAAATTTCAAATTCTTTCATTTTCCCTCATTTTTCATCTTCCCAAACTCGAACCTATTTAGTATTTTTGATATTTCCACACTCTAAAAGTATTTTAGTTGACTGATTGGTGCTTGGATTTGGATTACATTGCCTCCTAGCTTTTCAATCTTATTTTTATCAGCATTTAAGGTTGGTTTTCCAAATTTCGCCTTTATTTTTAGTAATTTGTACTCTTATGCAAGCAATATTATGTTGTTGATATGTGTCGGGCCTCTCTGATAGCATTAGAATGTTTAAATGACTGATTTGAATTATCAATCTTACCCGTTATGCTTATATTGTCGATTCCCCGTGTTCTTATGCGTTGACATTGATTAAATATTGTGGGGTTGTGCTTGCATCTAGTTGGTTTTAGTTTGGTGAAGTCTGAGTAACTCGTATTTGTGCCAAACCACATAATTTGCCTAATGATAAAGTGGGTAACACCGTTCTTAAGGGAAAATGTCATCAAATGGCCAAATTTGTCAAAACCGGGAGAAGTCTGAGTATTTTGGGGTAATGGGTGCTATGGGTCTAGTCTTAATTTAACTAGTGCATGTTGTTATTTTGTTTTTGGGGGTTGCGGGGTTGAATTCGAGAAGTTGGGTTGAAAGTAGGCACGTATGGTCGTTTAGCGAACTGGGTTGAGCTCGCCGAACCACTGGGCGGTTAACCGATGTTCCCCATCTCACCATTAATTTTATGCTTTAATTGATGTTGGGATATGTAACTTTCGGCGAGAGGCCTGAGGTCACCGAAGGCACTTGGCGACTTGCCGAAAGATTTTTGGATCGCCTTTTGTCTGCACCACTGAACCCTTTTTGCACTGTAACTTTCGGTGAGTTGAACCTTGCTCGCCGACTGTTATCAGCAATTCACCGAAATGCCTTTCCCATCGCCGACTTGCTGCAACTTTTGAGCCAATACTTTCGGCGAACCCGATCCAGCTCGCCAAAGCGATTCAGTGATTCGGCGACTTGCCGATTGGTTCGGCGATTCTTTCTACAACTGTGTTTCTATGAATTTGATTAAGTTATTTTTAATTTTTTCTTGATGTTTTGCAGGTATGGTAAGGACAAACATAGATATGCCACCCGATAAAAGAACATGGGGTATTACAATCAACGAAGGGGGATCGAATCCTTCAAGAAGAAGAAGGCAAGAACCTCCACCAGTGAAAAAGGAAAAGTTAAGAGACCCAGGTCTGACAGGGCTACTACTGGCTCTGAGGCTGCTCTATCTGAGCCTAATGACCAGCGTCTACAGTCCCCGCGGTTTGAGCTCTAAGCTAGATTTCACCCCACATTTACCAGAGTCCCTCCTGCTTCCACACCAGCAGAATATGTACCAACTCCGGCACCTACTGTGGCTCCTGTGCCACCAGTAGTTCCTCCACCTAGACTCTTCAACAGGTTGAAATGAGATGATTTGCGAACTATCCTTGAGGATAAGCTGATCTATACAAAGGGTCAGGAGGGCAAGTACTCCAGTGTAGCGGAGTTATTACAGTGGCACCAATTCCAGATTTTCACCTGACCTCCAGGTCTGTATATTCCTTCATGGGTCCGTGAATTCTACACAACATATGGTGAACTAGTGCCGAAGAGTAAGTCTGTCACTATTCAAGGTGTAGAAGTGAGCTACAGTGAGGAGTACATTAATGTTGTGTTAGATAGGCCTCTAAGGACTGCACTCTCATATGAAGGTTTGCCTACAACAAAAACTCTAGAGGATCTAAAGGGTTGGCTTGCCCCCCTTATTTCTGATACCACTCCTAGATGGATTAAGGTGGGAGTCGAGATCGAAAAGAAGGATTTGATTATAGCTGCCGGTTATTGGTTCAGATTCATCAGTAGTTCACTTATGCCTTCACATAATGAATCTATCCTCCGACATGCAAAGGTAGTCTGCTTGGGGTCTATCTTATCAAAAATGTGACTTAACTTGGGCCTTATCATAAAACAGGAGACGACCATGAAAGCAAGGCCGAGGGGGACCTCTTTGCCCTTCCCAGTACTGATCACAGAGTTGTGCCGGCATGCTAGAGTCCTCTGGGATGCTGCTAGAGATCTTGATATTACCTTATCCTCCTCCACTGACATCCGACGCATTGAGGCCGAGTATACTAGAGAGGACGCTGACAGAAGGAGGGCAACTCTAGTGGATACATCCCCAGAGGTGAACATTGATTCGATACCTACAGAGGTGTCTTTTCCTACTCCGACCTCTGGGTCTTTAGGTACTTATGCCCTTCCTTCCTCATCTTCACAAAGTCTAGGCACCTCTACTTCCTCTTAGCAGACCAAGATTACTAAGGCGATGATCCTGAAGATGGGGACTCTGGCCATTCAATTGATGTGAGGCTACTCGAGTAGAGAAATCTATCCCCTTGATGATTGAGGCTATTATTCTGGCTGCACTGACCCCCCATCTAGGCTTCTGTTGATGATCTGGCTACTAGAGTCACAGCTTGTGAGAGTAGGCAGGATGAGACCTCCGATGTTACGGCTTTGAAAGCCGAGGTAGTTGACTTGAGGAATGACGTAGCCTATCTAAAGTCTACTGACTTTACTTCATTACTGGAGGCAGCAGATGAGAAAGATGTTCCTGAGACTTCAGCGATTCCTCTAGTTACAACCAGAGATGTACGCAGGGATGAGGCAGCAATTGATGAGTCGGATGCTGAGACATACGAGGAGTAGATAGGGATACGAGAGGAGAGCATATATGGAGATTTGCCGGATCTTGAGGATACGATCATGCAATCAGTGATCCAGACATCACTGGCTAAGGCTTCTATGGCAGCTCCTAGTGGGTCTGATACTTCTGTTCCTTCTGAGGTGACCCTGGGTACTGAGTCCCAAGACCAGACTGATGCACCGGGAATCGATGCCCAGACAGATGGAGCGACTACGTAGACATGATCCCCTCTTTACCTTCCTCTCTATCTTTATTTCTTTTGATTTTTGGATATTTTTAGCTTTTTTGAATTTGAGGATAAATGCTTTTATTTGTGGTGGGGTGAGGCTCACCTATTGTGTGACAGTCATAATTCTTGTTGTGTTTATATTTGGGCTTTGAGCTAAAAATTGTGTTTTACACTGCTTTTTTGGATGCTTGAGCTTGTGGCTCCTTGCTTTTAATTGTAAATTATTTTTTACCCTTCCAAAAACTTTTGCCACCTCTTGTATGTGTTGAATGTGGTTGCTCTCTTGCAAATTTGAGTACCGGTTTTGATCAATACCGATGACTCGAATAGTGCTCATAATCAAACAAAAATGAATGCGCGCCTACGACAAGGCCAATTGAAGTTGCATAGAAAATATGTCAATTCTTTGCATCTCATTGTGACTAGCAAAGTATCGAAAGGAGTCTCTTGTGATGAACATTGCACACTAGTGAAAGTGTGAAGTCTTGTTTGACATTGGTGTCAATACCTTGTGTGATGTGCTTACCGTGAACCATGTGTGATGACACCTAGAATTTTCCCCGTTGGTCCGGTTGAATAAGTGATGCAATTTCTTGAGATGATCTTAGGCAACTTTAAAGAGTGTGAACCAATTTGACATTATACCTCTTTTGTGGCCTACCTTGTGAGTGTTTGAACCTCTTTTGAGCACCCTTTGAGCCTTAACATTTTCTTGGAAGAAACTTGATAACATTTCTACCTTTTATTGACCCATTACCCATAATCCTCATGATTTGTGGTTTGTTTGAATAGCCAACTTAAGCCAAAAGACTAAGTTGAGGGTATGGTGAAAAGAGAAGGCAAATCAAGAAAAAGCAAAAAAGTCCCTTTTTCCCATGTTTTTTAAAAAAAATGGAACCCCTCCATATAAAAAAAAAAGACAAGAAAACATTGAAAAATAAAAAATAAAGAAAAAAAGTTGTGGAATAAGGTTGTGGAAATACAAAGAAAATGGGGTTTCCAATGACCCATGGAAGATGAATAAGAGGTGAGTTTTGAGCTTGGATGAAAATGATAAAGAGAAGGAAAGAAGGTGTTGTTCACATCACATTTCATGAGAATTTCAGCCTATAAGCCTAAATGATCATACCATTACACTCAGCCCCATTACAGGCCTTGAAAAGACCTTTTTTATCTTGAATGAGCTGAAGCAAAAGTCGATGAGAAAATAAGGGCAAACCTATGGGTAAAAGCATGCATTGTGTTTATCTTTGTGAGTGTGAGTTTTGATCTTGATTCCGGAACTTTAAATGATTGAACCATTGAGTGAACATGGAATCATTCTTTCTGTGAGGGCATTTGAATACCTTTGTTGAGCTTGAACTTGCATTTGAAGCAAGTATAGTGAGCTTGAGATTCTTCGGTAATGGTGAGTCACAACTTGAATCTTTAAGTGCACAATTGATCCTTGCACGAGTAAGTTGAGTCATTTTTGGATGCATTCATGATTGAGTCTTGTGTAGAACTATTTGAGACATCCTTTTTGAACTGCTGAACTTGAGTTTAACTTGAGGACAAGCAAAAGTTTAAGTTGGGGGTGTTGATGAGTCCACGATTTGGACTCTTTTAGGGGTTTATTTTGATAGATTTAGTGTCCTCAAATGCATATTTTGTCTCAATAACTGATGAAAATCCTTGAGTTTCAGGTATTTGGAGTTAGAGACAAAGCATGGACACTATTGGTCAGAAAGGAATAAGGCAGCTGAAAAGAACGAAGAAAAGACCGCCTGAGGATCGCCTAAATTATTAGGTGAGTCGCCAAATGGCTATAGCCTCACCTATTGTTCCAGTGTGCCAAGCTCTGAAGGAGAAAATCGAGTCGGTGAGATAAAAGAGCAGTCGGCGAGTCGCTGACCGATTCCACGATGCAGTACTCCATCGCCCAACGTTACCGAACTTGAATTTGCTGAAGGCCAATGCAGAAAGGCGATGAACCAAACCAAAAGGCGGATCGCCGAGTTGATCCGCGATCCAGACTAACTGAGCCGAGTGGTCCTTCGCAGCACACTTTTTGACAACTATAAATACTTGTTTGAATTTTTAGTTTAGTATGAAATCAGTATCGAATTTTAGAATATCAAACATTGTTTTCAGTTTTTAGAACTTAGATTTTTGGAGACTTTGTTCCTTAGCTTTAAAGATTTCCATTTCTAAGCAATTGGAAGTGGGTATTGAGGATTCTTCATCTTAGACATGTTTAAAGAAAATATCTATTTTTCCCATTTGATGGAAACACTTTTGGGTGTGATTATGTGAATATGGGTTGAATTTACTGTTGGGTATTGCTAATAGATAGTAAATTTCATGTTTAAAGGTGATTTCATTCAGTAGTTATGTTTGAATTTAATGGGGTTGTAGTTGCAAATACAATTTTATCTTTGTGTTTTTGACTTGCTCGAGAGAGTGGTTTTAAAACCAAAACTATTGAATCGATAGTCTGTGGTTATTGGGTGTTCGTGGGTTTAGCTCGAGAGAGTGAATCCTAAACCCTCCCCAACACATTTAGCTCGAGAGAGTGAATGGACTAAGGCGAAGGATGTGCTTCATTGCCGCTTATTGGTGTTCGAGAGAAACCGATTTGATTCTAGGTAAATTGTTCGAGAGAAAATTTACCCCCACTAAAGTCTAGCTTAGTTACCAATTTATAGCGATTTACTATCAATAACATTTACCCAGTTGTTTATTTTAGCCCATATTCCTATCACATCCCAAGAATCCCGTCTCCCTATTCATATTTCTATATTATTTGTTGCTCCTAGTTGATAATTGACTACAAAACCCCCTTCGATAATTGACATTTGTGTCACCCTTTAATTTGATACGTTTTTTTTCGTACAAGTCTTTAGCTATAATTGACTTGAGAGAAGTTCTTGCTTTTCTCTTAATTCTCGATTACAAACCGCTCCCTTGGGACTCGACCCCAACTCACTAGTTGGGTTATATTACTATTGAACAACCGTGGATGCTTAGTATTGGATGAAGCGCCCGGATACGTCAAATCACACAGCAGACCCACCTTGGAAGGAAAATTCCCGCCCTGGCGGCTTGCGCGGAGACAGAAGGTCCGAATTAGAGTTCAAAATCCCCATTTTACAACACACCTTCAACCCATGATATTCAAAAACTACCCGCTCACGCTAAGATCAGTTTCAAGAGTTCTACTCGCCCAAATTCGATTATGTAAAGTCATACGGGTTTCTTAAAATCATAGCTATCTACTCATGTGATCAATTTCATAATTAGATCCCCCATTCATTACTAGATTTACCTAGACCTCACTGACTCTGATTTCGTCCAAATTTGGACTAGGCTAGGAATTTCCAAGTTACTACCAAAAAGTTTTCTGACCTCAATTCTTTCCCATTGGCTTTTTCGTAATGACGAAATCATATCGTTACACAATGATAATCATTAAAAATATTCTGCATCATTGCTCAAAACTTTCAATTTACTCGTGTTCACCTAGATGCATGACTTTTGTAGGATAACATTGTCACACCCCTTTTTGTTAGATTTTTCTAATTAAAATAACGTTATTGAGAAGAGATTATTTTATTTACCGAAATAGAGTCACTTGAAATTGAGTTATGGTGTTCCGAGTCATCTTTTTGAATCTCTAATCAAAAGGGAATGACTCTTTGCATAGGTCAATGAAAATAATGACCAGGTAAGGAATTCTACTGATCCATTAAAATGTATGAGGCACTCTTGAATTACGTAGTTCTAACGCAGTCGCTTTTATCAACTTAAAGTTGACATATATTAGTGTTGGAAAAATCAAATCATTAATTATGCCTATAATTTGTTTAGATTTTTCAATTTTATTAGTCTTAACTAAGATGTGAAGTTTCAACCATGGCTTCGATATACACCGGTTAGAACACAAAAACGTGACCTCGCCTTGTGTGTACATCCTAAATTTTAGGGTATTCGTCTTGGTTAGACTAAAAGTTATTAAGTTATTGAAAGTGTGTAGGTCAAGAGGCGTAAATGCTACCTTGTCATTTTATTTATATTTCCTTATTTGATACGCGAAGTTGCGACCTCATGCAAGACGATATATTATTTGTTCCCTCTTTAGAGCTTAACACTTATTGAACCATTTATTCTACTATGTTGGGACAACTAATTTTGTTCATTTTCTCTCATTTCTTTTATTGATTGCCACATGAATTGAATTAAAAAGAATCATCTTACCTTTAATAACTTTATTAAGTAATTAAGCCCTTATATTTCTTTCTTGAGCCAAAATTTCTATTGTTGACGTATGTGTTCAATAAACTCAAAAGCCTAATGCATTATTAACAATAAACAAACTGATTACCATGACCCTATTTGCAAAAATAAGTAATGTTATAGTGAATTACTCCCAATTAATCCAAATAAAATAGTTCACTTTAAACTTAAAAGCAAGTAAGCAACACATGCCAAATTATTAGAAAAAATAAAAGCACGCCAGCCCCGAATATGACTTCTTCTTCTTTTTTATTAAAGGGGCCAAAGTAGTAAATAAGCAAGATAAACTAATACCCATTCATATCATAAATATCATATGAGTCAATAACCTCAGCTAATGGGTTTAGCTATTCATACTAGAAATGAAAAATACAAGATAAAATATGTTGCGAAAATATCGTGGGTTATTAACTAGCACACAATCACCAACAAATAAAATAGAAAAGAAAATAACACAAGGATTTAACGAGGTTAGGCTAGACTAATCCTTCAAGCAAAAGTAGAGAGAGTTTTTCACTATGAAAAAAAGAAGTGTAAAATCCTTTAGAATCTTCAACTACATCCCTTATATATAGATCCCAAGTAGTCTCAAATCTATAAGGAAAAGGTTATCCTAATATTTGAAGGACATTATATTTCATTTCCAAATCTATTAGAACAAAGAGTGTTCTAAACCAATAGGGATTATGATTTTTCATGGAAAAATCAAGACACAATTAACAAAATGTAATAACATATATAATTAAAGATTAAACAAAGAAGAAGATGCAAATTTCATGAGTCCAAATGACCATGCTAGTGTACGCAATCGTACAAATATTGTAGTTTTTTTATTGCTGATATCATACCCACAAAGACTTGTCAATCAACCATTTACGAAATTAAAATAATTAAAGTGCTGCCACAAGTGCCAAACTTCAGAAACACAAAATTCGATCAGGCTGGCGCACTGCTTGGCACGTTGCGCACCCTATCAAGGCACTACGTGGAGTGCTGCGTCAGGCCTTTTTTGAGTGAAAATTATTTTAAAGTAAAGTCCAAGATGATTACCTAAGATATAGATTATATGAACAGAAAAAAACATAACAAATTCAATATTTTGCAACTGAAGTACTGGGCATTTCACGTTTTCAATAGATCAATGTAGACCAAATAATGGTTTAACATTTGAAAGTAAATAAACAAGACTTTAGTCTTAAATGCCAATTAATTGGCTTAACTTCCAGATCCATCAATACAAACTAAAATATTCTTCAATGTTTGGTCAACAACCAACAATACTTATTGTCTTCAAAATCTGTCTGCATATAAACACACTGAAAGCCATAAAATCCATATCAAATAGCACCATATTATTTCTTGTTGGGATGGGAACCTTCTCCTTCATGGACAACGTGAACTTGTAAATAAAGTCCTTTGATGTGTTTTTCTCTCACAAATTCACAAATACATGTATCATTTTTCTCCACAAGGTTCCACTTACATAAACTGTGCCACCCGCCAATTAACCATATTCTACCGTCCTGCCAAATCTTGAGTTTTGCCTCAAATTCTCTGCCAGCAGAGTCACGAATAGTCATGCTTGAAGGGAGTTCAAGTTGGTAATCTCTCACCACATCAGCCGGAACGTACTACAATAAGGAAAAAAGACTTTGTTAAATTAGAATATTATATGATTGAACTATAAAACAATCAAGTAAAATAGTTATAGGTTAATAATTACCAGATGATTTCTCCTATCTGGACGTATTTTTGTTACAAAGTAAGGATTTTTTGGCTTAGTTGCACGTCCACTTCTAAATATATCTGTAGCAGATTTGTCATGGGGATTATTCACCTTGCCAGCAGTCACACTTTTGCATTTAGCTGAATCAAAAAAAGTTAACAGGTCAAGTTCACAAACAGAATAACATGGATACTTAGAGTTACTCTATATATTTTATTCTACAAGATCACCTTTTATTGAACGTGGAAAATAAGAAAGAAATCAAACTTCTGACACATATCAAATGTATTAGAAAATGATATTTAACTTGATTATTCATTGTTATTCCAAAAATTAAAAAAAAAAGTTCCCTAGCAGGCTCATTTTGTCAGAGGACCAAACAACTAAACCTTTTCAAAAATTATTTAAAACTTGTATACTTAAATATATCATGATATTAACATGAATACATGATCATATTTAAATATTCGTTGATGTCATTTTTGTAGTAACATACTAACAAGAGAGGAATTGAATTGCATATAAAATGAAACAAAAGAGTAGATTTAAAGATCTTTAATTTTTGTTTACCTTTGGAACGTGGTGCCGTTTTGTTGAATATGTCATTCCTTTCTTTATCTTCCTCCTCTTCTTTGTATTCATCATCATCATCATCTTCTTCTTCTTCCTTATCATCATCTTCTTCTGGAACCTCTTCTATCTTTCCACATTCCTTATCTTCATCATTTGTTTCTTCTACCATGTTATTCCCATCCCTAACATCAGAAGAAGAAATATCCTTGCCATCTCTAGCCCTAGAATTCACCTTTGGCTCAACACTCTTTAGATGTTCAACATTCATTTCCTCTGCTTCCTCCTCCTTCACAACAAGTTTTAAACCCCCACATCCTTTCTTTACACATCCATTTCTTCCAAGTAGTTTGAAGTCAAAAATTCTAGTTCCATCATAGTCAAAAATAAAGAAGTCTCCAAGCTCTACGATGTTGTCCTTGATGAAATTTTCCCATCCATATTCAAAATAAATATCTTTTCCTGATTTGGTTACCTCTATAGGCCACATATTTCCAAACCGATCCCTAAGAAAAATGTTTCTAGGTAATATTCCATTTTTGTAATCGTTATAACATGTGGGAAGTTTCTGCGAAGAAAAAAAGTTTGACTTTTGAAAAAATAAATGTAAAAGAACATTAATTTCTTAAATCACATTGATCATATCATAAAAGCGAACAAGTTTCAGATGAAAAATATATTTCAAATAAATTCAAAGTTTGAGACTTTTGATGTTAGAAGTCAAGAATGTTACAATTTTAGAAACTATGAAATGAAATATGAGGCATTTTCATAGTTTTACCATAAAATTACTTCTTTAAACACTACGATATTGTTAGTTTGAAATGAAATATGCAATTTATAACATTGATAGACTAAATTAAACATAATACTGGTAAAAGTAGGGATTTAACATCGATAGAAAAACGTATAAAATGTATTTGCATCTCAAAAAGACATTTATCCACCTTTTACTTTCCCTCCCCTAATTCAAAGCACATATATTAAAAAATTATTAATTGAAAATATTTTAAGAAAAAGAGTCAACAACAATCATAGATTAAACGCATGAATATAAGAACACAAAAAGAAGATGAAAGGGAAAGTACAATTAAAACCTATAAAATAACATGAGGTATCCATGTTTTACAGATCTAAATCTCAACAAAGCCTTATCCTCCCCTATATATATTCGCTGCTCGCATCTCCAAAAAGAAGAGAAAACTCAAGAAAAAAATTTACATCAAAGACCATGAGAGGGGGGAGAATATTTACCAGCCGCTTTGCACTGATTTCAGGGATGAAAACCTTGAAGAAGCCCTTTTCCATGTTCTTTTTGATTTTATGGTTTAGGAGGATAGCATAATTGCGGCTTAACCTCTTAACCCTAAAATAGAATATGACTGCAAATAATCAGAAGTTTATTATATGTTGACATTAAGTCTGTTAAGTGGGTCGCACCACGTCACACCGGCCCATTAAAAAAACCACTGATCTCCGGCCCCGAGCTGGGCTGGATCACCTATAACTGTGCCGGTCCGGTCGAGGATCAACAATGCAAAACTTTTGTTTGGCCGAGTCCACAACCCTTTAGCCCAATTTCCTTCGGCCAACTGTGCCAGGTTTCAGTGGACTTAACAGACCGAGTCATTATATAATTTTTTTTATCAATGTTTATTAATTTGAAAGTTTGATTCAATTATCAATATAGTGTATTGTTAACTATTTAATTTTGAAAAAATTATAAATATTTATACTAATAGAATATTTCTATTATATATATATATATATATATATATATAAATTACAATGTACACTAAATATACACACAATATACTATATATCAGTATAGAATATTTATATTATACTATATATATATATACACACTTATAATGGATACCAAATATACGCACAATATACTATCTATAATAATAGTACATACAAGATGTAAAAGTTACAATATATAAAAGGTACAACATACAAATTACAAGATACTAAAATAATACAAGTATTGACTCATTATAGTGATTGCATATTTAATTTTCAATATATGCTTATATAAATTAATTAAAATTATTTCATTGAAGTTATACAAATTTTATTAAAAAGAAATAAGGAAATGCGAAGACTCAATAAGCCTTTGACTTTATTAATAGATCGATAATAATAATAATATTAATAATAATATTTTTTCCTCCTCCTCCTCTTCTAACATAGACAACCATGAATGATATTCATTGACAGGAGTGACCGCTTTCTATTTAACATGAAAGACTATATCAGACCTTGTAGTATTGGAAAGATACAGTAGTGCACCAATCGCACTAAGATATGGTACTTCAGAATCAAGGATTTCCTCATTCTTTTCTTGAGGCCGGATTAGATCCTTATTCACATCAAGTGAACGAACAACCATCAGAGTGTTTAATGGATGCGCTTCATCCATACAAAATCTTTTCAACACTTTTTCTGTGTAGGCAGATTGATGAGCAAAAATACCATTTGTCAAATTCTCAATTTACAAACCAATACATAATTTTGTCCTACCAAGATAGCAAGTACAACAAACTCTGATGTTATTTTCTTTATAAAACACATGACCAAATTGCATCATTTGTATAATCTTCCTTAAATAAATACTAACTAAGACAGTTATACTACATACAACCAGATTGCTTCAAACCAAACAATGATCTTTGCTATTTAATTGAATAGATTTCTCGATATTTTGAACTACATGCTTTAGACATCATAAATCCTTCGGGAATATTCAGGTATATCTCATTATCAAGTGATCCATAAAGATAGGTTGTAACCACATCCATCAAATACATTTCAAGTCTCTTATGGTCTGTGAAACTAATGAGATAATGCAATGTTATTGCATCAATAATGGGTGAGTATGTCTCTTCATAATCGACAGCAGGCCTTAGTAAAAATACTTGTGCAACAAGATGTGCTTTATACCTTCGTATTTCATTTCTTTTGCACAAAAATCCATTTACAGCCAACAGATTTAATACCATTAGATGTTTGAAGTATAGGTCCAAAAACATCATGCTTGACAAGTGAATTCAACTCTAATCAAATTGCTTCTTACCATTTTAGCCAATCATTTCTTTTTCGACATTCTACAATAGATTGAGGTTCAATAACCTCACTATCTTGTATGATTTTTGTTGCAATATTATATGCAAAGATATACTTGACCACTATTTCTGATTGATTCAGATTAGTTTCAACATCTCTTGAATTTATGGATAGTTGCTTATTTATTTAAGTTTCAAGCTAATTGATTCCTTCATGGATATCAAAATTATTCAAATTTTGAACTTCCATATGAGATTCTTTCATAGTGTCATCTTGGCCTTTAGTTTTTATTTTTCTTGGAATTTGATCCTTAGAACCCAATAGTCTATCACGCTTTAGGCGTGCCTTTGACTCATTAGCTATGACACTAGTGGATGGTCCTATAGAGACATAAATTCGAATTGGGACATTCTCTATAGGAATATGCGATCTAGTAATCCTTTTCAAATCTATAAATGCATCTGGCATTTGATTTGCAATTTTCTATAGGTAAATAATATTTTTTTCGTCTTGCTCACAAATAGAAGAAAATGGATCAAGATGAGGCAATGATAAATTTGTCCACAAAATTTCTCTTCATAGTTCACTATTTTCTCCCCCTAATTTTGGGAAAAATGTCTCATCAAATCGACTGTCTACAAATTGAGAAGTAAATATGTCTCCAATTAATGGTTCAAGATAGTAAATAATGGAGGGCAATTCAAACCCAACATATATTCCTAACCTTCTTTGAGGGACCATCTTAGTGCGGTTTGGTTATTCCACTGGCAAATGTACAACACAGCCAAAAATTCTTAGATGCGATATATTAGGTTCTTGACGTATAACTAGTTGTAATGGAGAAAATTTACGATAATTTGTTGGTCTGAGACCAATTAGTATTGCAACACGCAAAATTGTATGATCCCACACAGAAGTGTGCAACCTAGTTTTCATAAGCAATAGGCTTGCTATTAACTACAAATGTTGAATTAATGACTTAAGGAGGTAAGTCTGAGTAGTATGAACATGAGCAACAGGGTGTTCAACTCTAATCCCAATTGATAGGAAATAATTATTAAATGCTTGGGATGACAACTCTGCAGCATTATCAAGGCGAATGGACTTAATATGATTATCAAAAAATTGTGCCCTTAATCTTATAATTTTTTCAACAATTTTACAAATGCTAAATTACGAGATGACAATAGGCACACATGAGATCATTTAGAACAAGCATCTATTAGGAACATAAGGTATCTAAACGACCCAATAGGTGGGTGAATAAGTCCTCAAATATCCCATGTATACGTTTCAAGAATACAGAGACTCAATCTCAGCTTTCTTTGGTGATGATCTCACAATTAACTTGCCTTGATAATAAGTAGTACAAGAAAATTCACCATTTAAAATAATTTTTAGGTCATTTAATGGATGTCCATTTAATTTTCTATAACTTGTCTCATCATTATTGACCTAGGATGTCCCAGACGATCATGACAAAGTACAAAAGTATTGGAGTCATTAAACTTCTGATTTACTATAGAATATGCCTCAATATCACTAATTCTTGTCCAATGCAAGCCAGAAGATAAAGCATGAAACTTTTCTGTAACACATGTCTGCCAGAGACATTCTTGGTGATACCAGGATATTCAAGATTTATTTCATCCATTGATTGTATATGATAACCATTTTCATGGGTATATTTAAAACTTAACAAGCTTCTCCTAGACTTGAGAGAAAGCATAACATTATTTATGATGAGTTTAGTTCCCATAGGCAAAATTATAATGGCTCTTTCAAAGCCCTCAATCATATTACTACTACAAAAAATTGTAGTAACATTTATTTTGTCCATAATTAAATGAGAAAAATATTTCTCATTTTTTAATATTGTATGTGTTCTACTGGAATAAATCAACCAAATATATTCGTAGTTTGATAACATGCTTTGAGAATTGTCCATATCTAATTAATTCTTCAAAATTAATCTTCACTCATAATGATAATGTGTTATGAAACTATAAAATAAGAAGGAGAAAGTCGAGAGAAGAGAGAAGACTTATTATTTCTCTCGAGGGATGATTTTACAATGAAGAGGACTCCTTTATATAGGGGGAAATTTATTTGATCCCAACATTAGGGTTCCTAAATATTCTCTAAAAGATAGATATTCTCTATATTTATAACAATTACCTATTTTGTGATCAAAATTTTCTTACTAAGATTATGTTTTCGGTATATTCTAAGAACATTGATAGGTTTGAATTAATTTTGCCTTCATCAAATCTAATGTAAATCAATATATATGGAATGTTATTTATAAGATTTCCTAATATTATCTTATAAAAATACCTCACACCAACTATAAAATCCTTCTTTTTCCCCTTATTTTACATCCCTCAATTGCATTCTCCTTTTTTTTTTTCCTCTATACATGTCATCCCCTTTTAGAGATCATATTTCAGGTTTTATTTATACATGTCCTCCAAAAAAATTCCCCAAATATATGACCATTGTAGCAGCCGCCGCCTCTCCAACAACAACCTCTGAGGCTACTTAAGTGACAACAAAATGTGTCTCTGAAACAATAAGCAAAGGTTCCCAGGGTACATCAATAACAGACTCCATAAACACAATAGCAACAATAGATATAGCAAATGCAACAAATAGAGCAGTAACAACCTACACTTGAGATGACTAGATGATCAGTAAGACTTCTAAGAATTTCATAAGAGTCTTTGTTAATTAAACGTGGCAATAAATTAGATGACTAGTCATTGCATGTTCAATTAACTAAGCCAATTTCAGAATTGTTGGATGTCTTGGTGATCAACAATCATCTCAATTATTCATTGTTATTGCTCATATTTGTTGTATTTGCGATGTCTGTTGTTGCTGCTAAGTTGATGGAGTCTATTATTGATGTATTCTATATAACCTTGATTGTTGCTGCAGAGGAACATTTCATTGTTGCTTAGTTATCAAAGTTTGAACTCATTATTCATGTCAAATGATATTTCCAAAACGGAGTGCAATTAAAACTGATTAGCTCCGGATTGCTAATTATTATAGGTTTGTTACCTTATTAGGATTTGTAAATTAAAGCCTAACTCCCTTACTTGTATTCATGTGGATATTTTTAATTTATTATTAATACAAGACCACAAACACTCTGTATAGTAGTATAAATTTGGTATTTTTTTTAGCTTTGGCTTGGATAGTAATTGGCTTCCCAATATGACTAGTGTTCTTCATTCGCAAATTCGAACCTCACATTTTGTGCTTGTCGTTCATTATTCCTATTTACACTTTTGGATTTATAGGTTGAAGAAAAAAAAGTTTTGTATTTGTTATTTCCCCTTTTAACTTCAATTTTTTAAGATCATAGATTTTCCCCGATAACACTGGATCTATTATACACCCAAGGGTGTGGCCTAGAGGTCAATGAAGTGGGTTGAGCACCATAAGGTCTCAGGTTCAATTTCTAGTAGAGATAAAACATTAGGTGATTTTTCTTATCTTGTTCTAATTTCTAGCCTTGGTGAACAGAGTTACCTGACACTTGGTGTTGTTTGGAGGTTACACGTTTCTCATGAAATTAATTGAGGTGTTTGCAAGTTGCCTCGAATACCACATTTATAAAAAAACCACGATCTATTATTGAAGAGCCACCTTATAACACGAACATGTGGTACCCTTTATTTGTGACACTTACTATGGTACTGAACCTCTTTCTGGTGATATGTTGACACCATTGTTTCTTTTTGACAACTCTTCCAGTTAATTTTCCTTCATGTTTCCTGTTGTGGCAGAGCTATAGTTCTAGTTGTTGGTTTTGTAGAACCCGTACCTTTGGTCTAGAATGTATATTTGTGTTAACATTGTTGTATTTGTTATTCAATATGTATTCTAAATAATACTAGTGATAAGAAAACCTTTGTAGAAACACTAAGTTACCAAAGTTTAAATCACACAGCGAAGAACATAAATTAATTAACAAAAACTAAAATCTATAAAATGTACTAGAATCTGTATAAACAGAATGGATTTGATGAATATGGTGTTTAGACAATATCTTGACATGTTCGTAATTATGCTCATTGATGATATATTTATTTATTCGAGAAGTGAGGATGACCACATCAATCATTTGAGAATTGTGTTGCAAATTCTCAAGGACCAACAACTCTATGCAAAGTTTAGGAAATGTAAGTTTTGGCTAAGGTCTGTGGCTTTTCTTTGTCATATTGTTTCAAGTAGGGTTATTGAGGTAGATCCTAAGAAGACTGATGTGGTCAAAAGTTGTCATAGACCTCTATCCTCTTCGGCTATTAGAAGTTTTTTAGGTTTGACTGGTTACTACAGAAGGTTTGTTGAGGGGTTTTCGTCGATTTCCTCTCCATTAAAAACATTGACTCAAAAGATGGCTAAGTTCATATAGTCTGAAGCATGTGAGAAGAGTTTTCAAGAATTATAGGATAGACTTACTTTCACTCATGTGTTGACCTTATCGGAAGGGCTGATGGTTTTATTGTTTACTGTGATACCTCGAGAATTGGGTTAGGATGTGTACTTATGAAAAACGGGAAGGCTATTGCATATGCTTCAAGGCAGCTTAAGGTTCATGAAAGTAATTATCCTACCCATGATCTTGAATTAGCGGCGGTGGTTTTTACCTTAAAGTTTTGGAGGCACTACTTGTATGGTGTTCATGTGGATGTTTTCACCGACCATAAGAGCTTAAAATATGTGTTTAATCAAAAAGATCTTAATCTTCGCAAAAAAAGGTGGCTTGAGTTACGTAAGGATTATGATATGAGTGTTCTCTATCACCCGGGTAAGGCAAACGTAGTGGTAGATGCTCTTAGCCGATTATCAATGGATAGTGTTGCCCATATAGAAGATGGTAAAAGAGAATTGGTGCGAGATGTACATAGATTGGCCCGATTGGGTGTTCGGTTAATGGACTCCACCAAGGGTGGTGTTGTGGTTTAAAATGGTTCAGAATCGTCTTTTGTGCTGGATGTGAAAGCCAAGTAATGTCTTGATCCAACCTTAGTTGAATTGAAAGAAGTGGTGCTTAGAAAGTCCGTTGAGGCTTTCTCCCAAAGGGGAGATGGTGTGCTTCGTTATCAAGGTCGTTTGGGTGTTCCCAATGTTGGTGACTTGAGGGAACATATTTTATCAGTAGCCTATAGTTCACAATACTCCATTCACTTGGGAGCCTCCAAGATGTACCGCAATTTGCGGGAGGTCTATTGGTGGAATGGGATGAAGAAGTATATTGCGGAATTTGTGGTTAAGTGTCCTAATTGTCAAGAAGTGAAAGTAGAATATTAGAAACTAGGAGGTTTGTCCCAAGACATTAGTATTCTTACTTGGAAGTGGAAAGATTTGAAAATGGACTTCATAGAAGGGTTGCCCCGTACCCGACGACAATATGATTCAATTTGGGTTATAGTGGACCGAATGATGAAATTGGCTCATTTCATTCCCTTCAAGGTTTCTTATTATGTGGAAGATTATGCTAAGTTGTATTTGAGGGAAATGGTAAAGTTGCATGGAGTGCCCTTGTCTATTATCTCCGATCGAGGTACCCAATTCACTTCTCAATTTTGGAAATCTTTCCAAAAGGGTCTTGGTACTAATGTTAAGCTTAGCACGACTTTTCATCTACAAAGCGATGGGCAAGTGGAGTGAACTATCCAAACTTTGGAAGACATGATGAGAGCATGTGTCTATCCATTGATCGAGTTTTCCTATAATAATAGCTATCAGTCTAGTATTGGTATGGCTCCATTTGAGGCTTTCTATGGTAGGAGGTGCAGATCTCCTATAGGTTGGTTTGAGGTGGGTGAAGTTCCCTTGATCGGACCCGAGCTAGTTCATGAGGATATGGAGAAAGTACGACTTATTAGAGAAAGATTGGGAACAACCCAAAATCGACAAAAGTCCTATGCCGATGTTAGAAGAAAAGACCTAGATTTCGAGGTAAACAATTGGATGTACTTGAAAATCTCACCCATGAATGGTGTAATGAGATTTGGGATGAAAGGAAAGCTTATTCCCCGTTTTGTGGGTCCATATCAGATTTTGAGGTGTATTAGGAAATGTGCTTATGAACTTGAGTTGCCTAATGAATGTCTTGGTGCATCCTGTTTTCCATGTCTCTTTATTGAAAAAGTGTGTTGGAGATCCGACATCCATGGTTCCCTTAGAAGGTTTGAGAGTTGATGAGAATATTTCTTATGAGGAAGTTGCGGTAAAGATTTTAGACCAACAAGTTAAGAAGTTAAGAAATAAAGAAGTTGCTTCTATAAAGGTTCTTTTGAGGAATGAGTTAGTTGAGGGTGCTACTTGGGAGGCCGAGGCCAATATAATATCCCGATATCCTCATCTTTTTCCTTCTATCCCTACTCTAGCTTGAGGTAATGAATTCCTTATGGTTTACACTTTATTTTTGAGTCATGTGACTTAGATATTTCCATGATTCCTTATTTTATGAATGTTCATGAAAAACTTGAATTTTGAAAGAAAATGAGTTACATGATTGATTATCCTCATGTTGATGTGCATAAAGTATGAGTTGCATATAGACTTCATGAGATGATGTGCTGAACATGCTTTAGCTTGGAGTTGATGTTTCCTTCTCAGATATTTGCATTTATGTGATTTCATGCATGATGGGTTGATAGAATAGGATTCTTGTCTCAGTTTGATGTCTAGAATCCCATTCGAGGACGAATGTTCCCAAGGAGGAGATAATGTAACACCCCAGAAATTAGAAGCCTAGCAAAGGAGCCAAGTGGAAGGTCACTGGCCTATGACTGAGCCATGGCACCCTTCATAGAGCCTCAGACGAGCCATGAAGGGTACCACAACTTGTGGTGGTGCACATGGTGCCTTCTAGTGTTGACCAAAAAGGGGTTCCCCTCCCACGAGCACCTACACGGCTCGTGGTAGTGCCTGTGAAGGGGAGGCAGTATCCACTCCAAGGCTAGCCCTTCCCACGAGCACCTAGATGGCTAGTGAAAGCCTAGACGGCCCGTGAAAGTGGCCATGTGGAGGGGGCTTGACTTGCCAAGCTATTGGTCAAGGACCACTGCTGCCACAACGCCCCATGAAGTCCTTGACTGCTCGTGTGGGCCTCCATTTAGAGGTTCGTATCAACTGTAAGTTAAGGACAATTGGGTCTTTTCCAGATTTCCTTGAAACAATACTATGAAGTTTTGCCCATGCCTAGGACCCCTACATAAGTGATTTTAACCCTAAATTAATTCATTCTCATCAAAATTTACCAAACAAGATCAAGTTCTTCATCTCCAAAATATTTCTCTCTCTAGATGTTTGAAGAAGAAGATTCAAGTTAGGGTTCAAGTTCAAGCCTTCATTCTTCAATTGATTTTGGACTTTGATAGCAAGGTATGATAGCTTTTCATCCATGGATCCCCTAAGTTCTCCAATTTGAAAAATAGAAATTCCTCAATTTGAGTTAGGGTTTTCTACTAACTTATGGGTCTTTATGAATGTTGATTCAATTGATTAAATTATGATTAATTATGCATGAATTGAGAGGATTCCATGCTTTTATGATGAAATTCCATGTACCCATGCTTAACCCATCTTCTAAGAAGAAATTGAATAAAAATGGGTTTTACTCTATGACAGGAGAATTTATGGATTTATGCGTATTCTTATAAGATAAATAAGATACGATATGAATTGATTTGAGATTGAAGCATATGTGATGATTTATGATAAGAATTGCTTTTAGAGTGAAGCATATGTTATTAATTGTTGATTATTTGTCACGACCCAGGTCTACCCCCTAGATGTAACATGACGTATAGAATCCCGAAGGACTCCACACAAGCCTCTTAGTCCTTATAACATAAGTAAATAGAATAATGAGAGAAAACACATTTCAAGTCTAAATTTTTTTTCATAAACGAAAGCGGAAGTCTAGACACTTTGTCTCAATATAGCCATCTATTACAATATTGAATTAAATAGGGCCTAGCACATAAAACATGCTCAAAAGGGAAAGTACATGAAAGAAACTAAACATAAGAAGTCCGTCCTCAACCAATGAGGACTCACCAAGCTTAGCTACACAATCAAATCCAAGCTCTAGCCACGGGAATTACCACCTTGAAAACCAGACCCTACACTTGGGGAAAATGTAGGTAAAAGTAGGCATTAATACAAAAATGCACTAAGTATGATTGCCATGCATAAAAACACTTAATACATGCTAAAAGGAACATTTCATTTCAAAGCATGCACTTTACCAAGTTTAAACATCATCATGGAGATAGTTGGAAAACATAACTCAAAAATCATCTTTAATGCAAGCTAGCATTATCTTTAAAACCTTTGAACACTTATAGGATACTTCTTTAAGAATACCTTAGTTCATAATTACTTTGAATACTACGAGATGCTTCTTTAAGAATGTCTTTGTTCAATATTAAACTTCTTGTTATTGTGGGAAATAAGCCTTAACCGACATGAGACCATGTGAGCTTATCATGGAATCCGGTAACTCCCTCACCGAAAAGGGTTGGTCTACTTGCCTAAGGTGGAACCGGTAAATCTTAGCTTAGGTGGATCCACTAGCTAAATAATCTATGGGGGCACATAATTTATGGGGTAAGGAGATTGCTACCACAAACTCGGCCTTACTACGGGAGATCTTCCATCTCAAGAGATTGTTTCTAGAAAACCCAACCTTACTACAGGAGAGGTTCCATCTCATACAATATCCACTCGGTGCTAAGCATTAAATTCTCACAGAGTAGTTATTAAGTCTTGACTTTAACTCCATTACTTATGATCGAAAGGGTGCCCTTAGCCTACCGATTCAAGTTATATCATTAAAATAGCTCTTTTTAGTTACTCAGAAAAGGGTGCCCTTGGCATACCGATTCAAGGTAATATCATTTAAGATAACTCTTTAGATCATGCGTGAGAAAACCTTTCACCATCCATGATTATTTACTTTTAGATTCAATTACGTGAGAAAGCCTTTCAACCTTAGAACCTTCATTACTCATGCATAGGTGTGTATATGAAAATATCCTTTCAAAAACACAACAACAACAACATCATGGATACTTTACTCTCAAAGCATCATTAAGACAATTGCATAGATTTCGTAGAAAATGCATAATCTCATACTTTACCTCCTTGAGGTTCAAAACTCTCTTTCTATCATAACATCTAGAATTCAAGAATTAGACATGGATATCATTATAATTTAAGTGATTCTATCACCTCATTTTAATCAACAAAGACCCACATCATATCATCAACTTTGAGAAATATGGGATTTACATGGGTTCTTGGGGATTTATCATAAAAACATAGGAAATCATCAACGCATGATTAATATAACATAATTCAACCATTAGAATCAAGTTTGAAAGGAACCCATGACTTTTGAATCAAACCCTAACAATTGGGGATTTCTATCTTTTTTAAATTGGAGATTTTGAGAGGACTCCATGAATGAAAGCTATCCATGGATGAAAACTACCATACCATAACAACAAACCCCAATGAAATTTTTCTCTTGAACCCTAGCTTGAATCTCCTTCTTCTTCTTCCTCAAGTTTCTAGAGAGAGAAATATTTTGGAGAGGATGAACTTTGGGATTCTTTTGGGTTTTGGAATAAATGACTTAATTGGGTGAGTTTTAGAGTTAAAATGACTTATATAGGCACCCTAAGCTTAGGCAAAACGACCTCACTTTAATATTACTTAAACTAGAATTACTCAAAACACCCTTCACTTGGCAGCCTACAATCCATGCCTCACGAGAGGCACCACGAACTGTCAAGGGTCACACGACCCTTCATGGTGCTCGTGGTCCCTTGAACAGTGGGCTCCACGAGCCATGGTCCCTCCACACTAAACCTCTAAAACCTAAGGAAACTTCACAGAGGGCTCCATGAGCCATGGTCCCTCTCGTGGGCCTTGAGGCAATGGCTAGGCCACCTCCTCCTCACCCTTACACACTAACTCCCCACTACGAGCTTTCCCATCACTACAACATTTTAGGCTTTTAGCCACCCTGGTAAACTGTAGCCTAAACTAGCAAAAAGTGTGGCCTTTGATAAAAGGCCACACTTTTTTACTTTAAGCAATGCTTTTTAGGGGGTGGCCTAAAGAAGTGTAAAATTTGACATTAGACCACACTTTTGAAAAGTCGCCAAAGCAGCAACACTTAAAAAGCGTGACCAAAGAGGTATAAAGGCCACACTTTGTAGTATTTAATTAGCAACACTTTTATATGATTATATTACACTTAAAATTGTGACCTTTGCTTTGTTATTGGTTACACTTTAAAAGTGTAGCCTTTTATATCTCATCTACAACAACACTTATAAAGTGTAACTTTTTCTTATGTACAAGATAAAATTTATAAACAATAAGCCACGCTTTTGAAGTGTTGTAATGTTGGGTAGAATTTTGTATCCACAAATTTTCATTTTTAAGAATAATAATTTTAGTTTGAATATAATCAATAATCACAATTAAATATATAAGTGATCTAAAGAACAAAATTAACTTATAAATAATTCGAAAGTATATATTTCAAATAAACTTTGAGAAACATGTCTTGTACAACCCATACATAGAAAGTAGTTGCTTAAAGATCTGTGCTAGCAATACATTCCACAAAACCAAATGTATTCAAACAACATTTATGATAATAGTACAAAAACTCTTTATCATTCACTACAATAGATCTAGTTTACTTCTGTCCTCTATTCATCAAATTCAATCAGCGACATTTTTCTGCACATTCAAAATTAAATTATAAGTTAGAGAATCATGTATTTCATATGCTCACTAGTCATTGTTCAATTCCCAGCCCCTTCACAGTTAAATGATCCCCAAACATGTACAAAAACTATAAAATCTGGGAGAAAACAGTAGGCAAACATGGGTGATATGGAATCCTGCCTACACTCATATTAGCTTGGAATCTATGTCTGCACAATTCATACACACTATAGTTCAAATAAATCTGGGAGAAAACAGTAGGCAAACAATTAAATGATCCCAAACATGTACAAACAAGACCCAAATATGAATGATAAAATCTGGGAGAAAACAGTAGGCAAACATACAAATGCATCACAATCATTAGCTTTAGATGTCTTATACTGAATTTCAACAATTTAGCAGCATTTCTTGGAAACTAAAGAAGTGTCAACTTGCAACAATTCTCATTTACTAATTCTAAATATACTAAAGGGAACTTAACTTTACTTACCTGTTCCACCCTCACTCTCCCTCATATTGGTACGACATTTGAAATCAAGATCAGGAATTGATACTATTATACTCACACTTCTGGTATTTTGTTTCGTTTGTTTCTGTTCTGAACTTTTCCGTTTCTTCTGTTCATTTATCTAGTGTTGAAATATACATTTTTAGGAAGATATTTCAATCATATTTAGCAAGGAAGACAAAAACAATTCAGGTACTCTAAGTGTGGAAGATTTTAAAGAAGTGATTCAAGACATATGTGTGAGAGGTACCCTCAAGTGGAGCTTTATCTGGAAAAAAAAAGCAGTTGAAAAATTTTAATGCTTTACTAAAGAATTCCGATAAAGTTGCTGAAATTAACATCGAAAAGTTCAAGAAACTACTTGATGAAGTAGACTCACACATGAAAAACCTTCCTGCTACAGCACAGGAGAATGAATATATAAGGATTGTTTTTCTCTTGTTTATATGAATGATAATATCTGGGAGAAAACAGTAGGCAAACATACAAATGCATCACAATCAGACCTGTCAGTGACATGCTATAATACAAAACCGGAAAACCAACTTTTTACCATTATGTTTTTTCAAACCAGAAACATATAGGTCATGTCTTCTTTTTTTCAATAACAAGTTCACAAATCTTCTTTACACATCTTCTCTTCTTTTACCTTACTCTAATTCAATGTTTATCTCAAACTCACACTATTAATTAAAGACTCTAAATATTACCAATGCCACACATACTCTTACAAAATTAATAGGTCCCATTCGATGCCTCCACTTTTGTTTTTTTCTATTTTGAGAATTCATCTCACATATGGCCTATTATTAAATAAAAAAAGATAATTGAATTGGTAAATAAAAAAAAAATATAGATATGATGCAAAGTATCTTGATGAGTAGAAATGCACTATTTTAGCCTTACTTGAACAGTTGGGTGTCTCCAATACTCGATCAGCTGGCGGAATTGATTTTCTGGCATGCCATCAGGACGTTTTACTAGCATATCCTCAAGGGTACTATTTTTATAAAAAAAATTCTCTTTAATTTTTCGCATGTGTCGCCTCCAAGCATCACGAAGACCAGTCATCATCCACTTCTTTCCTTCTACTGGAATTAGAAATTTGGACTATGCAAAATAAAATATATTTAGCTTTAGTAATTAAAAACAAACAATAAAATATGCAATCTCAAAAGTGATTGTTCTTACATTGATATACTCCCACATGCACTTTTTAGTATTATTTGGCACCACATGCCAACTAGTGTATATCAAGCTGATGAATCTAGGATTCCTTGCAATTGTTCCTATAAAGTTGCTTAATTCTGACACTATCTTATTAGTTGGTCCCACTGCTTGTCCTTTATCACATGTCACCTCCTTTCTTTCCTCCAAATTTCTTGCGTGAATATCCTTACATGTTGTTTGTCCTCAAACTTTTTTTGTCTTTGATATTTCTAATTGATGTAACAGACATGACATAAGAAATTTCTTTTATAACGAGTAATAAATCTTACAAGGTTTAAGACATACCTTTTGTACTACAATCAATGTCAATTTCCTCTTCTACATCACACTCATCTCCACCGAGTTCTTCTTGATCCACAAGATCATCCAATCCTTTGTTGTGTTCATTAATAATAGGAGCATGCATAAATTTGACATCAACTATTGTGTGGTTATCACGTTTTGTTTCATCATCTATGTGTATCCCTTGATTTTTCTGAAACTGATCAAGACTATTCGCTGGTATGACCGACTTCCTCTTACCTGCTTGCAAATTGGTAGATCATGAATATCATGTTCATTGTGTATCTATTTCTTATCCAGAAACTAATCAATACTGGTGGAAGGTAGGACCGACTTCCTCTTCACCTGTTTGAAGTTTAGTAGATCCTGAATATCATGATGTACCTCTCCATTACCTAGTGTTGTTCCAGTCACATGTACTGAAGCAGTAACACCTTCCTTGAAAGATGTTTGGAACCTAGAGTTATGCATAGGAAGTTTAATTCCTTTCTCTTGAATGGACTCTCCAGATTTAAATAACCTATGTTTAGTTTGTCCTTTCCCTGCAATCATATATGAGGTACTAAGCTCTTCCCTTGAAAATGATTGAATTACTGATTTGTGCCCAAGCAATTTACTCTTTCCTTGTTGTGGAATGAAATCCTCAGAATTCTTTCTTTTATGTGGTATTGGTGCCTGCTCTTTCTTAGCTCTATCATTGTGTTCATTTGCAAGTTTTCCTCTCTTAATCTTGAATTTGTTGGCCAATTCAGCACTTGATCGGTATTGCATATCAAAATCCAGATTCTTCAATGGACTTTGAGCTTTGTTTGGATTCGAACCCTTTTTCTTTAGTATTGCTGATTGATTCATTCTTCCCACTTTTTTTTATCTCATTATTTTTTTTCCCTACAGTAATTTAACCTACAAAATAATAATTCATCAGATAATAAGAATAAAGTTTCCTTGGATTAAGGAGGTTCCTTATCAGTGGAAAGGAATGGTGGCCTTGCTACAGTCATACAAGCCAAGCCTACTCTATACTATCATGTAGTGAACTGGAAACCACCTGAAATGGGTTGAATTAAGTGTAATACTGATGGAGCGAGCAAAGGAAATCCACGCCAAAGTTCTTATGGTTTCTGCATCAGAGTCCACACTAGTAAGCTACTTTATGGAGAAGCGCAATGTATAGGAGTGACTACCAACACGGATGCAAAATCAATGGCCATCTGGAAGGCTTTAAATTATTGTTTGAGCCAAGGATTCCAACAACTGAGTCTGGAAAGAGACTCTCTTACTTTGGAAACATATTGGTAAGAAACTGGAAAATTCCTTGGGAATTAGTGGTAAGAGTAGAAGACATTCAGGAGATTAAGTCCCACATGGATGTTACAATCAAGCATATTTTTAGGAAAGTTAATCAGCTAGCAGATTACATTGCTAATGTTGCGATAAAGAAAGTGGAAAAGCAACAATTCCAAAACTTTAATCAGCTACCAATTACATTGCTAATGTTGCGATAAACATTGCTAATCATTGTAAATTCTTGCTTTTCAGAATCACAGCAAACCAAGGAATTTATATCTTAGGGTTGTACTATGCATAACCAACCTTTGCTTCAGCAATGAAAAACTATGTTCCTGCTATTACTTTTATCATGGCTTCTATTCTAAGGTATGCAAGAGCTCACCAAAATGATTCCTTTTATTTTTGTTGATAACCCTGGTGTCCGCGTTACTCTGTCCTCTAAGACAGATGAAAATAAATGACTGGATTTAAACCTGAGACCTCATGGTTCTCAACTAACGTCATTGACTACTAGGCCGGCCATCAAAATGACTATTGAGACTAAAATACATTTTTGTATACTCTTAGGCTAGAAATAGTCCATTTTATGAGGAGAGATGGCATGGCTAAAGTTCTGGGAAAGTGTTGGAGGAGCCACAGTTATTATTCTTTAACATGGTTGACAACTTGTTAATTACTGGCTCTAATTAGTGTCTAATGGAACCTGGTAAATTACGCCGGCCCCAATGTTGAAGAAGTACCCAGCCAAGCTATCACTTACATCATTTACATGAATTGATCCAGTTCCTAGCTATAGAAGCTTTTATAGAAAGGGATCCAACACATTGGAATATTTAGTTTTGAGAGGAAATTTATCTGATTTTATATGATGTAAGACCCTTATAATAATTTAAAAAATCAACCTTTAATTCACCCTATTTCACATAATCTTAATTAACATGAATGGCTAATAATTTTGAATTGCAATTGCATTTCGGGTATTATCTCTTCTGGAATAGTCATTTCTCTCTAGACTTGGTGCATTAAGAAAGGTGGACCAGTTTATGTTTCCTCATTCTAGCCTGTGCAAATAGTATTAGTAGCTATCATGGCTTTTCTAATTCTTGGTGGTCAGTTGTACTCTAGAGAGTAAGTCAAAAACTAACTTTTTAAAAGTAACTTATATAGTGTGTAAAGTTCAGTTACTTTAATGCGACAAAATAGTTTCTAAGTATACTATCTCACTTGCTCACAATATGTAGTCCATATAAATTGATCTCAAACTAATGAACTTTTAAATGCAGGATAATTGGAGGACTTCTAATAATGTTTGGGCTTTACCTATCCAAATTGTACTAAAATAAATTAAACAAAATCAGGAGCTAGACAAACTAGTTTTGATCAAATTGAACATTAGAACTTGAAGCCTCATAGCATCAGATAGAATTTGAGAACAATCACACGGAGATATACAAACTAAGTTAAAAGCTGCTCATAACAGAACTTAGCCACACTTGGAGAAAAAGGTAAATAACCAGATTACAGCCCCATTTCGAGAAACCGAAACACATAGCAGGCACACTTAAAATCGCGACTGAATAAACTACAAACCATCTTGAACAAACTAAAAGGAGACTTAGTTAACTTTAAGAAAACAGATCAAATCATATCAACTAAGAAACTGATACAAACTAGCAGCTCACTATTTCAGTCAAAACAACGCATAAACTCTTGGTCTGAAACAAACAAGGAAAAATTAAAGATAAAGAGTTGTACCTCTCTCGGAGCAATGAACTCGGGATAGCGACGAAACCAGGAGCGACTTCAAACAGCACAACTCACTGTTCTGCCTCTAATGTCCACTGCCTAATAATAATAGGAAACAAATAAGTATATAAATAACAAACAGCCAAATAAAACAATATTCAACTAGAAGTACATGTTCCTCATTAAAATAATAATCAGATAAGAAGCCAACATAAATTACTTAACCAAACAACAATTGGGCGCATGAAAAAAGCCAATAGAATAATTAAACATTGTAGAGATCTAATCTTCAATTCCACATATTAGATATCTTAATGTGTTTGTACAAAAAAAACAATTAAATAACAAAAACAGTAAGTGAGCACTATATGGTCATCACAAAAATAATGAAACTCATGGTGCGCCATCTTCAAACTCTTCTTCAGACTCATCTTCAAGCTCATCTTCATACTCATTTTCAGACTCATCTTCATACTCATTTTCAGACTCGTCTTCAAATTCATCTGCAGATTCTTCTTCAAACTCCTCTTGATACTCGACTTCAAGTTGTTGAGTAACAAATTCCTCCGAAGGCACATCAATAATTGTTTCTGGTACATCAGTCCATGTTAAGAGTACTTCACCATTATCTTTTGGTATAGATGGTCCCATCAAATGTTCAGATGGCTCGTTTTCATAACTTTGTGGGAGATTAGATTCAACTTGACCACCCCTGTGAAACAAGTCTCTCGGAACAGTCTTCATAACATAATGTCTATCTTGATCATATGGATCTTGCACATAGAAGCATTGGTGTACTTGAGATCCAAGCACAAAAGGCTCTTCCTGAGAGCATCTCTTGTTAAAATAGACATAAGTAAGGCCATAAGTGTCATTTTCAACCTCATACCAATCGCACTTAAATAGAACAACCTTAAAATGACCGTAATAGTTTAACTCAACAATATCAACTATTTTGCCATAATACGTAAAATCTGCAGCTATCTGATTTTTATCCTTTGAGCTTGCAAAGTTTGTAGTTGAGGCAACTAGTGTAACACCACTATTTTGTGTTTTACGCCTTGCATCACGCTGCCTAACATGGAATCTATATCCATTGATGAGATACCTAGAATATCTTTTTGCAACATAATTTGGTCCTCTAGACAATTGTTTTATCAAATCAGGCACACTCTCTTAAATATGAAGCAAGACCTACTCCCTCCCATCCCGGGAATAATTGAAGAGAGTTATCTCCAGTCACCAACATTGGCATAAAAAAAGTAGGAATGGATAAATAACACATAAATCGAGGGCTATGCGGATCCTCAGACATATATGAAATGGAATAAAGATGGACCAAGCTACTTATGAATGTAACCACAATTAATATCACTACGGTCAGGCTACAGAACACGGGGTCAGAAGTAAATTACGAGTCGGACCAATCTGCGAATCGAGCGAGCTCCCCTTGCATGCAATGATGTGGTGGTAAACCTCTCATTCTAATAGCACGAGTTTCAATCCATTGAGAGAATTTTTGACAATGATTCTTGGCCTTGCTCCATTTAGATCTTCGTGGCTGATTATTAACCTCTTGCTTATGCTCTCTACACAACATGTACTTTTTTTTGTTAAAATAATAAATAAAATAAGTTAAAAATTATTTATATAAAAAGAATACTATATTCAAATTAAGGTACCTAATATATTCTTGAACCTCGTCACAATTTCCCATTAAATATGCATGTGCCTGACTTAGTGACTTGTTATGTCAAATGAATGGATTAGTTTTCTTTGTTCCTAAAGGAACTCCTTTGTTAGGAAACAAACTCATAGTTTCTGCATCACTTGGGTCACATTCATCATTATTTCAGGCTGGTCTGTTAAATCTGGTATGCACAGCTCATGCAGATATTTGGAGAATAAATTCATACAATTTATTCCCACTCGTGTCTTTGCTATGCAACCTTTTGGATAACGTCTGTTGCGGATGTATGATTTGAATGTACCCATTTCTCTTTCAGTGGAATACATCTATCGATTTTGAACTGGACCTCCTAATCTCACTTCATTCGCCAAATGAATAGGCAAATGAATCATTATATCAAAAAGTAAATAGATGGAATTCAAATGATAAAAAGTTAAAGTTTTGTGAGTGAATTTAAATACTCATCACCAAATTCGTTTTGTACGGTTTACATAGGAAACTCATTAGTTATACACTTTAGTGAAATGAATGCTCAAAACTTGTTTCAATTTCCTTAATTTTGTAGCTCATGCTACTTTCATTTATTTAATGTACTTCCCAAGTGTTATCTAACCACATAAAATTAACAACCTTAGTCAAATAGAAGTTTTAACAAAATAAAAAAAGGTTGACAATCAAACCATCCTAAGAATAGTAAAAATCATAGGGAATTCAACATATTTAAGAAAAACATAACATAGTCCTACGAATGGTCAAGCTTTAGCTGAGTTTCACCGTCTCTCTAACTCTAAGGAATTTAAATGAACTAATCAAGATTAAGAAATTCTATCCAGAAGCAGGTTCAAGTTGTAAACAACATTTTAAAGAAGTTCAACGTATCAACACTTTATGAAATTCGCTTTGTATTAGTAATACAACAATTTTTGAAATTTGTTGTCTTAGTAATACAACAGTTTCCAAATTTCACACTGTATTAGTGATACAACAGTTTTTAAAATTTTCTCTATATCATTGATACAACAATAGATACAAAGAGAATTGTTGTATCAGTGATACAGAAGGAACTTCAGAAACTCTTGTCTCACTAATACATAGAGAATTTCAGAACTGTTGTATCAGTGATACATGGCGAATTTTAGAAACTCTCACTATGTTAGGATATATTTTTAGAACTCTCACCGTGTTTGATAAATATAGTGTACAAGTTTATCTGGTTAGGTAATTAGTACACCAAAAGTATCCTTAAAACTTGTGATCTTAAACATATCCGAACAATTGTATAGCTATAATAAATGTTAGTAAGGATAAGGTGGGAAAAATGTTATGTCCTTACCCAATAAGCAGCAGTAAAACCAGCTACAACAGAAATTGTGTTCTTTAGCGAGAAGCTCTTCAGCAAGAAATCTGTTCTAAATCGTGTCTTCAGTGAGAAATCTGAGATAAAAGAGTGACGGAGAGACTCAACTTCAGTTCATCTTGCCAAAAGCGTGACGGAGAGACTTAGAAATTTTATACTTCTAAACAACATCATCATATTAATACTTGTCCTATTTTTATGAATTTTCTGAAGTACTTCTACATTCTAAATCTCAACAGATAAATTAAATCTAATGCATATTTTTTTTGTTCTAGCATTTATTAGAAAAGCAATTTACAAAGTGCAAGACATAGAACAAGTTTTACTGCTAAAAATGAACCTCAAAGAGGCTCAATGAAAGTTAAAACAAGCTATTAACGAATAGAAGGGGAACAAAAAAAGTTGAACGCGATATGTACACGATAGATACTAACTGACTCAAATGCTTCCGAGTAGTAATTCCCTTTATTTCAGCTGATGAATATGCCTAGGGCTCACTTTGACGTTCACGATTTTCGGCACTTTTTTCCCGTACTTTGGAATTTCAGTTGTAACTCGCGATTTATTCCATTCCAACAACCCCAAAGTAATCAATTCCTTCTAAACACAAAACAAAAATTAGTAGAGAATAAGAAGGAATCTCGGATGCTGAATATGGACTCATAAAATCTAATGGTGTTCATGACATACAGAGAGAACAAATCTAAAACCCCAACAGAACTTAAATCAAAGAAAATGGACTCATGAAATTGACCAATTTTTCCCACAATGTACTTCAAGAATCAGACGTTGTAGGTAATTCAATATGTAAATACACTTCAATGCAATAAGGACTAAACAGAGTGGAGAAGAAGAGACCTTGGCTTTTGGAATGACCTTAACAACAACTTTCTGACCCTTAAGTTCATCTTTCTTGACAATAGCAGAACAAGTATACCCAAAAATGGCTTCTACCCACTTCCTCCCCAATTTCATACTTACTCGCAAATTGCTTAGAAAACCCAAAAATCTTATCCAAGTTAGCCCTCTCAGTTTCCTCTCCTTCAGGAATAACTACAACATTAGGCTTAACACTACCATGCCGTCTCAAAAGCAAAGCTTTAATATGCTTTGCTGGAGAAGGAAGAGGAAAATGTCGTTTAAAAAACCTCACCGGAGTAGAGGTGATTTTTAAGCTTCATTATCTTTCTGGGTTTCAGCGACATTTAGGGTCTGTTTGGAAAGTCACCTGGTAATTGAAAATGGTGTAATTACTAGGGTAGTAATTACCAGCCTAGTAATTACACAGTCTAGTAAATACACTGACCTGTTTGGTTGCCACAGTGTAATTACAGTGTAATTCCCTTTGTCCTGTTTGGTTGGACGAATGTAATTACACAGTTAAATTTTAAAATAGATCAGAGTTTGAATAAATAATATTACTACTTAATTAATCAATGAATGCAAAGTTTTCTTCTAGCCACAATGACAAACAAAATAATGAAACTTATCATGCCAAGAATATTATTGAACTTATCATGCCAGCTTTGTAACTTCAAATCTTATGTGCGTCATTTTCCAGATAGATGCAAGTAATGTTCTTAGATAATAAGATGAATGAGCCGCTAGAGTTTGAAGAAAGAATGTGAGATATCCATGAAAATCAATTTTTTTGATATAAATCTCAAGGTACCTCAAGTGAGTTAGAGATTGTATCGCACTAAGCCAAGAATTTGATAGGTTTGCATCTAGAAAATGTAACAAATAACACCTGAACAAGCTAAGTCTTAGTTTTACAAGTAAAGGTAAAGCATTTGCTATGTTCCATGTGTTGAATTTTGGAAGAGCAATGAACACGAAAGACGACGGAGGACATTCACCAAACACTTTATTTCATCGGACTCGAGCATTGGAATCTTATCAAAGAATGTAAATGGGAAGAAAGCAAGAGCAGAGGTATATCGACTGAGGCAAACTTCACAAAGTCATAAGCTAGTAAGACAAAGAAGAGAAATAAGCAAGCCAGCATGCTTAAAGCCATGATTTATTAAAACCATACAGATCCTGAAATTTCATAACCAGATGATTGTCATTGTAGGAAATATGTATAACTGATTGTTAGAATCAATTTTCTAATTTATTACTATTATCAAATATTAAAGAAAAAAAAATTAATTCTCATATTTATTTTAATCTCAAGAACTAACAAGAGAAAATACAAAGATCAAATTCATACTTAATCTACCTAGACATCAAATTATGAAAGTAAAATGAATCAAGAAAGAAAACTTACTTGAAAGAAAAAGTACAGGGTTTGTTGTTTTGCCGTTCTTAGAACTGAAAATGTCCAGACAAAAAAGGAAGAAGTGTCTTTTGGTATTCCAAACAAAAATATATTTAAAAAATATATTATTAAAAAATTCATGTAATTACATGATGTAATTACACTCAATTCCTTACCCTCCCTTGGGAATTGAGGAGTGTAATTACTCCTTTCCAAACAGGCCTTTAGTGTTTCCGGTGGGGGAAGAATTTCTTATGGGGAATAAAGATTGGGTCTTGGAAGTTTTGAGGTACAAGCACCCATGGTAATTATTACAACAAAACCTTATACGTACAAGTGATAAAACATATTTATAAATTCAAGAACCAAGAATCAAGAATCGGGTAGTTATGCTTGACGAAATTCGGTATCGGAGAAATCGTGGTCAGCTTCAACTCTTCAGTTCTTCAGAGACTTAGCTTCAGCTCTTCAGTTCTTAGCATTCGCTCTTCAGCTCGCTCTTCAGTTCTCCAGAGAAAAGTGTGTTCTTCAGAGAAAGAGAAAAGCATGTTTTTCTGATTAATGTTTTATGAATTATTATTTTTTGGCCAATAAAAATGGGAGGGAGAGTTAAAAATGTTGAAGGGAATATAATATTTTGGTGAAAATTTTAAGGCCACACTTTTTAATGTGTTGTTTTTACAATTATAAAAATAGGACACTTTAAAAGTGTGGCCATATATGTAAATATTTGTTGCCAATTATATCATATTGTAACAACGCTTATAAAATATAGCCTATACCATTAAAGAGTATGCTTTACAAGTGTTGCCAATATTATCGAAGCCAAAAGTTAAAAACTTGGGCTATGCTTTAAAAGCATTCCCAATAGTATTTTAGGCAACACTTTACAAGCGTTGTCCAGATTTAGTGTGGCCGTAGGCCTAAAATGGTGTAGTGCACGAGTCATGGTCTTCACCATGAGCCGTGAAGTGGCTCATGAAGAGGGGCTAATTTTGGTAGATTTGGGAAGGCTACTACCTAGCCCACCACGAGCCACACCAAAGGCCGTGGTCTTGACCACGAGCTGTGGTGGTAGGCATGGTAGGTGAGGCAGTGTCTACACATAGGTAGGCTGCCCTAGCCCACTCCCTTGGCCCTTCCCCTTCTTCCTTGACTCTTACCCTTACGTTTAGCTCTAGTTTAGCCTACTAGTTTCCGGGGTGTTACAATATCTCCCCCTTGGGAACATTCATCCTCGAATGATGCTTTAGACACCTTACGGAAGTAAAGACTCAAGATTAGCAGCCCATCATGCATGCAACATCATAACAATGCACAAATCAAAGGAGGAAACATCAACTCCAACTCAAACATATTCAATGCATCACAAGGAAGTAGAAACTTCATCTAACAACCCATTATGCATGAAATCTCAACATTTCTCATGTTCTTAGAAGGAATGACCTTCTCCAAGCTAAAAGCATTCTCAACACAATCTCAGGGAGCCTTTATGCAATTTACTTTCAAAAAGCATAACTAAAGCATGTTCAACAATTCATCTCATGACGCATATAGGCAACTCTTACTCAATGCACAACAACATGAGAAAAATCAATCATGTAAACTCATTTTCTTGCTAAATTGAAGAGGTCCTCTTACTTATTCTACATAAAGTCCAAAAGCACGACAGAATGTTAGAGGAGTTAAGAGAGAATGTCTTAATGCTGAACCAGATGACAACCTCTCATTCCAGAAAAGGACCAAGTGTTGTCTCACCTCTACCCAGAGCCATAAGAGGGGTTGCCTTATGAAAATAAGGCAAACCCTACTAATGGAACTTAAGTAGGGACTTTCATCGTGACACGACATTAACTAAGGTGCTACTTGGGAGGCAACCCAAGTTTTATTTTCTTTCTTTTTCAGTTTAAAATAATGGTGTATTGATTGTGCAGCTCAAAGTGTGGAAGGTGTTTGAAAAGTGCAGGTTGGAGAGCTAAAAGTCCGGTCGGTGACTCGCCGAAGAGGTCGGCGAGCCCGACTTAGACCGTAGTTGGACTTAAGACACTTTTAAACTAGATTCTGTAAAACTCGGTGAGCGCAGGAGCTAATTGGAAAATCACCGACTAGGTCGGCGATCACGACTTAGTCCGCAATTTGGACCCCCATATTAACTGGAGGTCCTATAAAACTCGGCGAGGTAAGTGCACACTCGACGTGTCATCGAGTGGGTCGACGAGCAAAACTAATTTCACCCAATGGGCAAGAACTGGACGGTTTTTAAAGGCCAAAGGTTTAAACTTCCAAACTCTTTCATTTTCCCTCATTTTTGAACTTCCCAAACTCACACCCGCACTTCAGTATTCAATATTTTTGCATTTTTATCGCATTTTAGTCATTGGATATGTGTTCAGAGTTGATTTCTTTGTCGCTTAGAATTTCAACTTATTTATTCAGCATCTGAGGTTGGTTTTCTGAACCCCGAATCCATTTTTAGCAATTTGTACTCTTATGCAATTGAATTTTATCTTAGTGATGTGTGTTGGGCGTCTCTGATGTTTTATTTTGTGCCTGCATACTCGTGTACCTAGTTTAATTTGATAATTTTCCCCGTAATACCTTTATTGTTGGATTCTCGATATTTCGTGCCTTAAAATTGGTTTAAAATGTGGGGTTGTGATTGCATGATGTTGGGTTTAGTTGGGTGATGTCTAAGTAGCCCGTATTTGTGCCAAATGACGTATTTTGCCAAATGATGGAGCGGTTGACGTCATTCTTAAGGGGAAAAGTCGTCAAATGGCCAAATTTTGCCAAACCAGGAGAATTTCTTGTATCCCGGGGGCATGGGTGTAATGGGTCCTAATTTAATTTGATCGGTACATGTTTTGATTTTGTTTTCGGAGGTTTCGGGGTTGAATTTGAGAAGTTGGGTTGAAAGTAGGCACGTTGGGTCATTTGGCGAGCTGGGTTGAGCTCACCAAACCACTCGACGGTTCGCCGAAGTTCCCCATGCTTGTTTGTTTCTGGTTACTGTATGTGAATTAAAAATGCGTACCTTACTATACGTAAATACATGCATGACACTGTGTATCAATAGAATATTCAGTCATATTGCTCAGGGCTTTCTTATCGCAAGGGACCAAATCATTTCACAAAGTCAGCATCACACTACTATGTTGAGTCATTATGTAACGATCACTTATGAGTCTGAGATTTCGACTCATTTAAGTCTTTATTATCATAGTTTAGGTGTCCTCAATGCCGAAATTATGCTCTAAACTGATGTTAAAATGTTGATTGCAGCAATAAAGGCTAAGGAGCAAGGCAAGGAAATTACAAAACGGAGTGAAAAAGTTGAAGAAGTTGAAGGAACGTCATCCTGGTGATTACCAAGACCACTCGATAAACTGCCGAGTGGCTCTTTAGCTCGCCTAAAGTTCCAGTAAGCCAACCCTGGGGAAGAACCTACTTGGCGACGGAAATAGACAGTCGGCGGACCGCTGAACGGATCGGCGATCTAGATCCTAATCGCCTAAAGTCATAGAACCCTGAGGACAAAAGTTCAAGGCAAACTGGTGATGGAATGGAAGAAAAGGCGCATCGCCGACTTGGTCGGTGATGCTTGACTTACTTCGCCCACTGATCCTGAAGGACAAAATTTGGGAAACTATAAATTGAAATTTAAAAGAAGAGTTCTGGGAGTGGGGAGTTTTCTCTGACTTTGTGAAATTTTCCTGAGTTTTCCATTGTAGAACTTAGAGCTTTTGAGACTTGGTTTTGAAGAATTTTCATTGGTGTTTTTGAATTAAGTTGATTAAAAGCATCATAGAGGTTTGGGAACCATTTCCCAGTTCATGGCTAACATAATTGGTAATCGTTTCTTCCCTTTTTATAATGTGTGGCTAAACCCCAAATTCTTGGGGTGTGAACATGTGATTATTGGCTTAATTAGATTATGGGTAATGTTATTTACTGAATAAAATGCTTAATTGAAGTGGGTTTAATGTATAGTTGTGTATTAATCTATGAATTGTAGTTGCAAATGTAATTCTAACTTAGTGTTCTGGTTTGCTTGAGAAAGAGGTTTTAGAACTAAGGTTATCGATTGATGATTGTAGCTATTGGGTTGATATGGGTTCAGCTCGAGAGAGTAAATCTCAAACTCAATTCTACCTATCTAGCTTTAGAGAGTAGATAAATTAAGGTTTTGGGTTGTTTATATTATTATGCTTGTCGAGGTTCGAGAGAACTCACTTGAATCGTAATAGTTGTTCGAGAGAAAGCTATTGCATCTATAGTCTAGCCTACCTACTGATATTTATCAATTGTTAGTAAATTCCAATTACCCATATACTGAAATTAGCCTATAATCAATCACATCCCTGAGAATTCCTCTCTACTTATTGTTTCCCTTGTTTTCAAAATTGTTTTAGTTGCTAATTGACAAACCAATCCCCCCATCTGACATTTGTGGCACCCTTTTGACTTATCTAACTATTTTCGATAACTTTTATTCCTACAACCTATTAGATCGTGTTTATAACTTCATAACACAATTCGAACTTGTACCGCTCCATGTGGGTTCGACTCCAACTCATTTATTGGATTTTATCTAAGATTACGATCGCCTACATCTAGTATTGGATGAGGTGTAGTTGAGTGTTTATCAAAAATGGCGTCGCTGCCGGGGTGTGGTGTCTAAAATTCTCTTATTGAAGTTTGAATTGTGATCTTTTTGTGTTGTAGTTGAATCGACTTACTTTGTTTTGTGTTTGTATTGGCTACATTTGAACAGAGGAAGAAATGAGTGTGAACGGAAGTAATGGTAGCCAACTTGGCCACCAAGATGATGTTGGAAATCTAAATGATGTTAATGACCTGATTCAATTAGGTGGTGTTGGTGCTATTCGTTTACCTCTTGTTATGGGGAATGTTGTCTTCCACGTGACTAGCATTATGTTGCAACTCTTGCAAATAAAAGGATTACATGGAGAGCTAGCTCATGAGGATCCCCATGATCATATTCAAAATTTTGTGGACGTAAGTGGTCCATTCTTGTTCAAGAACATCTCAAAAGAATCAGTCCGTCTCCAGTTATTCCCTTTTTATTTAATGGGGGAAGCCACCAAATGGTTAGCTGATTTACCGAGGGATTCCATTACCACTTGGGATGAACTTACTGAGGCGTTCTACAAAAGGTTATTTCCTCCTTTGAGGATGATGTGATTGAGAGATAATATCAAAGGGTTCAAACGCTTGGATGGTGAGCCAATCCATGAGAGGTGGCTGAGATTCCAGGACGTTACTACTTCAATGCCCGACTCACGGGATGCCAAACAATGTGTTATTACAATACTTCTACTGGAGTCTAGACTCGGTGAACAAAGGTGTGGCTGATTCGAGGAGGTATAATGTAACAGCTATTCGAAGTAGAATATAATCTTCTCGTTGACATGACCAAGATTAACAGATAATGGTACACTCGGGAGGACCAGGTATCTCCTCTAACCTTTAGGATGACAAGGGAACAGATCGATAATGACCAAGAGCGAGACCAAAATTTGGCAAAACTAATGACCCAGCTGGATATTTTAGCGAGAAACGTGATGAGGAGTGGGTTGAAAAGTGTAAATGTTGTTGTTGTTAGTGGAGCAAACCCTAGGAGGCACACTTTAATGCTTTCTATAGTGAGGAAGTGAATTTTCTTGCCAATCAAGGAGGTGGTTTCCTCCGAGCTATCCAAGGTCGAGTGGGAATCCAGGTTGGAATAGAGAAAGGGATGATGGATGGAGAGACCATGACAGAGAATGGCGTGACCGTGGTGCTAATTGGAAAGAACAGGATAGTTACAAGGAAAGAAATGTTCCACCCCATAAACGTCAAAAGTCAAAGGAGCAAAGGGCTGACCCGGAGAACTTTCGCACGAAAGACATGCTTGCACACATTCTCAATAAAGTGGAAGGGTCGGACAAGGTTTTGAAAGAAATGAAAGAAGATGTCTCCACACTCAATCAAACAATCACCTCTTACTTACTGTCAATTAATCAATTGGAAACCCAAATGGGTAAAATCTTATCTCATTTAAACCCAACGCAAAAAGGGGGTCTACCAAGTGATACCTTGGTCAACCGAAAAAATGAACCTTGAAAGGCATATCCACGTCGTGCCATGAAATTAAATATGGTGCTTCTTGGGAGGCTACCCAAGATTTAATGATTTTATTACTGTTGTTTGAATAACGGGCATTGAATGTGCAAGTTGAAAATTTGAAATTTTGGGAAAATGGCAGGTGAGCAAAAGATCTAGTCAGTGACTCGCCGAACAGGTCGGTGAGCCCAACTTGGATCATTGTTGGTACCACCTAGCTTTCTAGAGGTTCTGTAAAACTCGACGGGCTAAAGTACAACTCGGCGCATCGCCGAATGGGTCGGCGACGTAAAGCGTGGTCGCAGACTGGTGCGCGAACGGAAGAGTTTTGAAGGCCAAACCATTTTAAATTCAAAATCTCTTCATTTTCATACTTATCAACTTTCAAACTCTCACAACCGCTTATATATTTTTTGTTCTCGTACTTTTGTTCTTACTTTTACTTGGGATCTTTTGTTTGGGGAGGAATTTTGGATTTTTTTTTAGCCTAGCTTTACAACTATTCGGCATCTAAGGTTGGTTTTCCGAACTCCACTAGAAAAATTAGTTGTGATAGAATGCATAATCATTGTGTGGTTGATCTTTGTGCATAATTGTTGATTTATTATGTGTGCGGTGTTATAATTGTCCGTAGTTAGTTTTAAATTTTGTTTATTGGCCTTAGATAATGAATTCTCAAGTATTAGAGAAGTCTTAATAACCCTGAATTGTGCTAATTGTCGAATTTTACCCATGATAGAGCGGTTGACATCATTCTTAAGGGCATAAGACGTCGATTAGCCAATCTTGGCCAAATTGGGGAAAGTCTGAGTACCCCGTGGGCTTGGGTCTTATGGGTCTTAGTTGAATTGGGTAGAACAATAGTTTAATTTTGATTTCGTGGGCTACGGGAAACATTTTGACGTCAGGGTGCAAAATAGGCAGGTTGGACTATTTGGCGAGCTGGGTCGAGATCGCTGAGTGGTTCGGCGGTTCACCTACAGTCCCCTAGATCGCCTTTTATTTCTCTCTTTTAGTGGTTTGATTTCTGTAACTTTTGGCGATATGCTTGTTCTTGCCGAGTTTACTTGGTGACTCATCAAAAGTACTTTCTAATCTCCCTTCTGCTCTCTAAATCCTTAAAATTGTTCTGTAACTTTCAGCGAGCTACTTCTAATTCACCAAAAGGTGTTGGCGATCTGCCGATTAGCCCTGGACATCACCAACTTGTGCTTATTTTGGAATATTTTTGTTCTGGAACTTTCGGCAAACGCGTCTTGGCTCGTCAAAAGTGCTACTGATGTTGTGACGGCCTTGAAGGCCGAGGTTGTTGGGCTGCATAGAGATGTGGACGAGCTAAAGTCCACTGACTTATTAGTGTTCTTTGGTACGGTTGAGATCCTAAGGTCCCGAGCACTGATATTCTATCCAATTCTGAGGTTCCTCCAGCTACTATGATTGGAGATGTGGCTAGGGATGATGAGACAGATGTTGATTCCGAGGCAGTGACAGATGAGGAGCAGCTCGGTGTTCGTGACGATGTTATATATAATTATTTGGCAAATCTGGAGGATGCTATGGTTGAGACGGCTACGCAGGCATCACTCAGAGACATTTCTATGCTGGGCTCTAGTGGAGCCAAGGATGCTGATGAGTCAGGCATTGATTCCCCGATAGAGGGAGTGACCGATATGCAGACTTCACCCAGGCCTAGCCTGGCAAGATGACTCTTTTGCCTCCCTTTCTGCCACTTTTTAGACTTTATTATTATTTCTTTACATTTGACGACAATTGCAATTTTTGTTTGGCGGGGTGAGGTATTTCCATACCTACATCTATTGTGTTATTTTTGTGGATATTGTTATGTTGATAGTTTTCGTTTTGTGAATGTTTGATATTATTCTATGTTTATATATATATATATATATATCTTGGTTTTTAATCCACTTTGGTCCATTGTTTTTAATATGCAAATGGTTTTGAATTGATTTTAAAATGTTTGTCACCTCTCATTGTGTGTGAATGTGGTTGTTCTCTTGCAAATTTGAGTATCGGGTATGTTCAATACTGATGACTTGAATAGTTCTCTCAATTGAACTATATGAGTGTGCGGCTACGATGAGGCAAATTGAGTTACATAAGTCATATGTGAACTCCTAGCATCTCGTTGTGACTAGCTGGTTGTTGAATTGATCTCTTATGATGATCGTTGCACGCTAGCTAAAAATTATAGAGTCTTGTTTGATGATTGTGTTGAATGCAATGTGTGGTGAAGTTGCCTTGAACTATGTGCTTGATGATATCTAGAACTTGCTCCGTTAGTCCAATTAATTGATTGAAGCAAGCGATTGAAATGATCTTAGGCAATTTGTGAAGAGTGAACCAAAAAAATTGATTTTATACCTCTTTATGGCCACCTTGTGAGAAGTGTGAACCTTGCTTGGCACCTTTTGAGCCTATCCTTTTCCTTGGAAGAAACTTGAACAACTTTGACCCTTTTTTGCCCCATCACCTATAACCTTCATAAAGTTTTGGTTTGTTTGAATAGCCAACCTAGGCCAAAAGCCTAAGTTGGGGGTATGGTGAAAAAGGAGGAAAGTTAAGAAGTGTGAAAAATCCCACTTGATGATGGATTGTTTTGAAAATTATGGAATCCCACCATGTAAAATAAAAGAAAGAAAAGAAAGAGGTGAAAATAGAAAAAGACTGAAAAAGAGAAAAAGTTGTTAAATAAAGTGTGCGAAAGGAATAAAAGAAATGGGGTATCCAATGAGTAATGATTAGCTGAATAATAGGGTGGATTGTGAACATGTTTGAATGTGAAAGATAAGGAGAAAAAGTGATTTTCAGTCCATACTTCATGAAGGTAGAAGCCACTAAGCCAGAATGATCATATCTTTACACTCAACCCCGTTACAAGCCTTGAAAAGACCTTTGTGATTTTGACTGAGCTGCAAATAATGTTGATTGGAAAATAAGGGCAAGCATATGGGTAGAATCATGCATGTGTTCATCTTAGTGAGTTTGAGAGTTGTATTTGATTCCGAGATTATAAATTGTTGATGAATCTTGTGTGAGCATGGAATCATTCTCGGTGTGAGGGCATTTGAATGCTTTTGTTGAGCTTGAACTTGCATTTGAAGCAAGCATTGTGAGCTTGAATCTATTTAATAATGGTGAATCGCAACTTGAAACTTAGAGTGCACAATTGAACATTGTATGTGTAGTTTGAACCTCTTGTGTGCATTTGTGTTAAGTCTTGACTAGTACTATTTGTAGACATCCTTGTTGAACGATCTTGAGTTTTACTTGAGGACAAACAAAAGTTTAAGTTGGGGGGTGTTGATGAGTCTGAGATTTTGACTAATTTAAAGCTTTGTTTTCATAGTTTAGGTGTTCTTAATGCCTAAATTATGCTCTAAACTAGTGTTAAAATGTTGATTTGCAGCAATGAAGGCTAAGGAGCAAGGCAAAGACATTACCGAGCAAAAAGGAGCGAAAAAGTTGAAGAAGTTGAAGGAAGGCCATCCTAGTGATCGCCAGGACCACTCGGTGAGCCGCCAAGTGGCTATTTAGCTCACCTAAAGTTCCAGCAAGCCATCCCTGGGAAAGAACCTACTTGGTGATGGAAATGGACAGTCGGTGGACCGCTGAACGAATCGGCGATCTCGATCCTAAACGCCTAATGTCACAGAACCCTGAGGACAAAGGGTCAAGGCAAACCGGCAATGGAATGGAGCAAAAGGTGCGTCGGCGATACTCGACTCACTTCGTCAACTGGTCCTGAAGGCCAAAATTTGGGAAACTATAAATTGAAATTTAAAAGAAGAGTTCTGGGAGTGGGGAGTTTTTCTCTGAGTTTGTGAAGTTTTCCTGAGTTTTCCATTATAGAACTTAGAGCTTTTGAGACTTGGTTTGGAAGAATTTTCATTGGGGTTTTTTAATTAAGTTGATTTGAAATATTGTTGAGGTTTGGGAACCATTACCCAGTTCATGGCTAACATAATTGGTAATCGTTTCTGCCTTTTTATGATGTGTGGCTAAAATCCCAAATTCTTGGGGTGTGATCATGTGATTATTAGCTTAATTAGCTTATGGTATTGTTATTTACTTATTTCAATCCTTAATTGAAGTGGATTTAATGGATAATTATGTATTAATCTATGAATTGTAGTTGCAAATGCAATTATAACTTAGTGTTCTGGGCTTGCTTGAGAAAGAGGTTTTAGAACTAAGGTTATCGATTGATGATTGTAGCTATTTGATTGATATGGGTTCAGCTCGAGAGAGTGAATCTCCAACTCGATTCTACCTATCTAGCTCGAGAGAGTAGATAAATTAAGGTTTTTGGCAGTTTATATTGTTAAGTTTGTCGAAGTTTGAGAGAACTCGCTTGAATCGTAATAGTTGTTACAGAGAAAGCTATTGCATCTATAGTGTAGCCTACCTACTGATATTTAGCAATTGTTAGTGAATTCCAATTACCTATATAACGAAATTAGCCTATAATCAATCACATCCTCGAGAATTCCTCTCTACTTATTGTTTCCCATGTTTTCGAAATTGTTTTAGTTGATAATTGACAAACAAAACTCCCATCTGACATTTGTGTCACCCTTTCGATTTATCAAAGTGTTTTCGATAATTTTAATTCCTGCAACCGACTATATTGTGTTTATAAATTCACAATTGAATTCGAACTTGTACTGCTCCCTGAGGGTTCCACCCCAACTCATTTGCTGGGTTTTATACTAGATTACGATCGGCTATGCCTAGTATTGGATGAGGTGTAGTTCAACATTTATCAGTCACCTGCCACGCATCATCTCCTTATTTCTTATGTCAGTTACAGACATCTTTTCGTTAAAACCAAGAGTTGCTCCTATTAAGGGACCTGATTTAAATGATAAATAGGCCTATCTATCTATATTTTTCTCTTAAAATTTTCAGAGTGTTCTTCTCAAAGAAAAACAAAACTTTTTTCTTCTTTTCGCCTTCTCTTCTATGTTGATTAGCCTTTCTTTTCACTCTCAACATGTCTAATCCTTCATCCCCTCAAGAAAACTTCCTTCCCTAGATATTGGCTCCTCGTACTCCTCGTACTGAGATATTGGCTCTTTCCTTAGTCGGCCCAATTGAAGTCCTTCCATTTTCACCTACTCTTGTCCTATCCTCTCCAAAGGCCTCAAACTCTAAAGCACAATATGTGGTAACGCCAATTGTTTTATGCCTACTTAAGAACTTGATGTTACTTCTTAACCGGTCCATGTGTCTTCAATGATTTTTGAAAGACTGTTTGATGGGGATTTGCCTGAAGGAAATGGGACTGAGTCCAATATATTAGCAGCAGGAGAGGAGTGGTTGGGTGGTGAAGAATTTGGCCACTTTAAAGGGAGACATACAACATTCCTTCTCCAAGGCTGAATGCAAGTCACTAATTCGATCCTCAAAAGATCTAAGCCAGTATTTGATCAAACCCCTGAAACTGCGGAACAATTTTATTTGGTCAAAAGGATATGGTGGAAGATGATGGGGAAATTCATCTTTCTTGGAAGAGGAAAGAAATAAGGGGAGCAAATGCACCTGAGGATGTCACTGCTGATAACGAACTTTTGGGTGCTCACAAGGAAACACAAATCTCAGAGGTGCCTAGTTAATCTGCACGTAAAAGGGAAAGTAAAGGAAAAGGGAGATTGGTAGAATCTCCAACTAACAATGTTCCTCGACACTATATATGTCACAAGAGGATCTCATAAAAATTTAATGGGGGACGCAATGGTAGCAAACAATGTTCAAACTGTTCACAATAGAAACAAGAGAAAAGCGGGTGTGTCTGAAGAAATACCAGTTGTGGATCCTATAGTTCTATCCAAATAAGTCGGGTCACGCGAAGCTGAGTCTGACGATATTGTGAGGGTTGTTTCAAAAAGGGGAAGGCAAGAAAAGGAGCATATAGTAAAAGCCCCAAAAGTTAAGAAAGTCAACAAGAAATCACCAGGAAAGGGGGTTCCTTCAAAACCAAAGGCTACTTCGAAGTCTAAACCAATCAAGGGACCAGGTCCGTCTGTGAGAAAATGGGGAGGGGAAGGGTAGTGAGTAGGGAAGAAAGAATTGAAGTTCTTGAGAAGTAGAAGGTTCTAAATGGAGGGTGTTTGATTGTGAAATTCTTACTGAACTATGAATGTGCTACTTGGTGGATTATGTGGCACTACAAGATTGGGAGCATCTATTCGAATGTTCAGTGTTATACTTGCATGAACCAGAAGTGCAAAAATTTTACTATTAGATGTTCCTATTGGAGGATGGAGGGATTAGCACAACCGTTCATGAGGTGGACATTGCCCTAAGTGAGGAAAGCTTAGGCATTATCTTGGATGTACCCTGCAAAGGGATCAGGTCCATTGAAGGATGCAAACCTTCAACATATTATGTACAACGAACTACAAAATATGGAAATATAAAGTGCAATGGGTTTCCCAAGAAGTTCCTCAAAGGAGAACATCAACTGTATTTTGAATTGGTCAAAAGGTGCTGCTACCTCGAATAGAGAAACGAACAGTTGCATCCTCCACAGATCTTTTTCTCATGGAATAGCTTGATGCTTATGAGGTGGTCAATATCCCAGGGATCATGCTTGAAAATATGCACAAGATCATGACAGTGAATAATGGAAAGCATGGGATAGCCTATGGAAATCTACTAAACCGGGTTTTAATCACATAAGTGTGCCTTTTGGCAGGGAGGTAGCAAGCACTATCAAGCAAACCTTCTCGATGACCACACTTATTGAATATGAATGTGTGGAAGGTAAGGTGAAGGTCAATTCTCCGGTCTCTGAACTCCTTGAGAAATAAGAAGCACTTAAACGAGAAATGGAAGACGTCACAGCCCTTCTAGCTGACAAAGAGGTAGAGATTACTCGACTCAAGGCATGCTAAGTCCCAAGGACCTGGTATCAGTACTGACGCAAAGGTGGAAATCGGCAGGTTGAGATTTGACAATGCCAGACTGACAGAGTTAAACACCTCACTGAACGAGGAAGTCAAGTCCCTTACCAAGTAGTTGCTTCAGGCTCATATTGATGCCAATAATCGAATGAACATTTTGTTGCAGTCATTTCCTCCCCGTTCTCCTCTATCCTAAAGTGTCTCTCTCTTGTTCTTTTTGTTTCTTCCAGTAGAAATAGTAGTGGCAATGTGGTAGTTTTTGTGATGCTTAATGGCTAGTGTTGTGATAACTGTACTACATTAATTAATTGCCCTGTTTCTAATGTGTCTTTGTCTTCTTTACTTTGCATGTTTTCTCATGTATTGTGTTGCCTATGGCTCTGAATTCCTTATTGCTTTGCTTGACACTTGTGTATGTTTACTGCTTACCTTTTCAATGATGTCAAAAGGGGGAATCTTTGTACAGGTTGTGGTTTTAGTGACAGGGGGAATGATGACAGGGGGAATGAATGTTAATCATGAATGACTAAACTCAATGTGAGGCTGGTTTGTTTGTCATCATCAAAAAGGGGAAAATATTGTATTCCAGGTATTTTGATGATCCTTACAAATACAGCGACCCGATCCCCGACAGAGTTGCTCTGGTCCAAGTTCAAAATGATGTACAACTATAAAGTTATCTTGTCAGCTGGTTGGTGAAAAGGAGAGCATATTTCAGCAATAGTAATGGACGAGGTTGTTTGTTCAGTGGTCAATAACTCTTGTGGGTGATTGATATATTAAAAAATAACAAACAACAATTATTCATTCATTCAAAAAGAGACATTCAATATTTTTCACAAACTCAAGCACTAAAAGACAAACACAACAAGGGACCTGATATACTGTAGATGTCTCGACCCAGACCGCCGAGATCGGCACCCACTCTAATCCTCTGGTGGGAGAACCACTACTACAAACCGACTAAGCAACTTAACGGAACTAAATCATTAAAGATACGATGGCAGGTTTAAATGACGAATAAAAATGGAGTTCCAATAAACTCCAACGGTTTAATAAACAACTCAACATAACTGTTGCGAAAATTCAACCCCTAGAACCTAAGAGTCATTGTACCAAAACTCTATAATCCAACAAGTCTGAGAAAAAGGGGTGCAACCCCAAAACTAACATATGAATAATTCTAACTATATAGTCTGAGTCCGAAAAGAATGGACTAAACACATAGAGGATCCATGGCAGCTTGAAAGAACTAGTTCACCCTCGAATCTAGTCTCGATCAATAATCCCTTAGCTGAGGCCTATCAGTGGCCACCTGAAGATGCCCTGTACTCAACAAAGAACGAGCAAATGCAGTATTAGTATACAAACCATAGTGTACTGGTAGGAACATGGGGCTACTCCAGTAAGCGGAACATAAGCAAGCTATTACGATACAATAAGGACACATCTACAAAATGCATAACTCAGTTATTATTTTAGGAGCAACATACAATTTCCCAATATCAATGACAGATAGATATAAATGTAATAATCACAAGTGGTCCACTCATGGAACCCACACACAAACTGTTAGTGTGTCGGAACGTGACACCCAATCCAATAGACATGTGTCGAAATGTGACACCCGGTCCAATATATGTGTCAGAACGTGACACCCGATCCAATGTATGTGTCGGAACATGACATCCGATCCAATCAGCACAACCACAATCACAACCACACCATAATTAAGAGTACACATAGTCACACGGTCAGGTAACAACTCATGGCATGTAATTGTTCACACATAATCATTTCAATAGATTCAATTCACATTTCCTTATTCACATACAAGCATGAATACAATGAAGCAATTAACCGGCATATATCACACAAACAGGAAATTGAACCATTACCTACCTCGAAACCAAGCTTGAATCCTCCTAAGACACTTAAGCCTTCCCTTTCCGTATTCTTTCAGCTTGTTCTTGGTCTAAAATAGTTAAGTAATGCAGGGATTAATAAAAAAGGCCTAATTTACCCAGATAATAATCAAATTATTAATCTTAGGCCAAACCCAAGATCCTAATACTCAACTAGGGCTTTTCCCACCATTAACCTCAGACCAAAACCATTCCCCAACGATAATTACCCAAGATTCTAAGTTTTACGAATTAAATACGGATTAGGGTAGTAATTATCTTACCTTTAGCACTAGAAATCGTGAAAAACTATCAAGAAACTTCCCTGGGTCATCCCTTCGCTCTCAAGAACGATGTTTAGTAGAAAATAATGTTTTGGGGTTTTTCCCCGATTTAAGTCACGACCTCCCCGCCATAGGGCCCCAACCCGCCACAGCGGCCCCGCCCTTGAGAGATTAATCCCTACCTGTCGGCTTGCACGGAAGTAGAAGCTAGAAATTAGAGTTCCAAGCTCCCATTTCCCACCACACCTTCAGACCTTGACGTTCTAAAACTACCCCATCACGCCAATATCAGTTTCGGGAATTTTACTCGCCCGAATTCGATTCTGTAAAGCCATATAGGATCCTTAACATCTTGGCTATCCACTCATGTGATGAAATTTATAATTAAACCCCCAACTTATTATCAGATTTCCCTAGACCTCACCTGACTCAGATTTCGTCCAAGTCTGGCCTAGGCTAGAAATTTCCAAGTCACTACTCAAAAGTTCTCTGGCCCAAATTCTTTCCCCATTGGCTTTTCCATAACGACGTAAACAGGTCATAAAAATAGATACCAATTTACCCATCACTAGTCCCCGAGTGATAAACTAGCAAAAACAGGCTAAGGCAAGAGTAGAGTAGTACCTGAAATGTCGAACAACTGGGGATAGTTGTCTCGCATGTCCTTCTCAGCTTCCGAAGCAGTTTCCTCAATCGGAAAATGCTTTCATTAAACTTTCACGGACTTTATCTCCTTGCTCCTCAGCTTTCGGACATCGCGATCAAGAATTGTAACCGGTTCTTACTCATACTGTAGGTCCTTGTCTAACAAAACTGAGTCCTATTTTATGATGTAATCCTCGTTCCCATGATACTTCTTCAGCATGGACATATGAAACACTAGATGGACTCCTGATAGGATAGCCGGTAAAGCCAACCTATAAGCCACTGGCCCTACACAGTCAAGAATCTCAAATGGCTCGATGTATCGAGGACTAAGCTTTTCCTTCTTGCCGAATCTCATCACCCCCTTTATGGGTGACACCTTAAGAAGAAATCACTCAACATCCTGAAATGTTATGTCCTTTACATTACGGTCTGCGTACTTTTTCTGTCGACTTTGGCAGCTAGAAGCTTAGCTTGGATGCTTCTTACCTTATCCTGAGAATCTTTCACCAAATCAACCCCCAAAGGTTTCACATCTCCAGCCTCAAACCATCTTATGGTTGATCTACATCTCGTCTCATAAAATGCCTCAAATGGTGCCATGTAAATGTTGGAGTGGTAACTGTTGTTATAGGAGAACTCCCACAAAGGTAGGAACTTATCCCAATGCCCTCCAAATTCAATCACACATTCCCTCAACATGTCCTCTAACACTTGAATAGTTCTCTCTGACTGTCTGTCTAGTTGTGGATAGAAGGCTATGCTAAAAGTGAGTTGAGTGCCCAACTCTTCATGCAATTTTTCCCAAAACTTAGATGTGAACTGCATACCACTGTCCGAGATGATAGAAAGGAGCACTCCATGCAGCCTCACTATCTCTTTCCCATACACCTTAGCCATCTGTTGTGCATTATATTCTACTCTAACAGGAATGAAGTGGACTGACCAGTCTATCAACCACCACCCAAATGGAATCAAGTTTCCCCAAGGTCTTGGGAAGCCTAACCATGAAATCCATAGCTATCTTTTACCACTTCCATTTAGGGATTGGCATTCGCTGAAGCAAACTTGTAGGCCTTTGGTGCTCATACTTTACCTATTGGCAGTTTTGGCACTTAGCCACAAACTCAGCTATCTCTTTCTTCATGCCAGTCCACCAATAAAGTCATTTCAAATCTCAGTACATTTTGGTAACACTCGGATGAATGGAATACCGCGAACCATGCGATTCTGTCAACATCTTCTGAATCAAGTCATCCATTCGGGGAACAAATGCTTCCCTTAAAACTGAGCATACCCCCTGCATCAAGAGTCGCATCTTGTGCCTTGCCAGCCACTTTCTTCTTTTTGAGCTCATTCAAACTCTTATCCTCAAACTATTTGCCCTTGATCTCCTCAATCAATGTGGACCTAGCCTAAATATTGGCTAACACCCCACCCACCTTTCTCTGAGATACCCAATTGCATTAACTTAGACTCCAAGGTTTTCAATCTCCTTGGCTAAAGGTCGCTTGGATACACCGAAGCAAGCAAGACTACCCATACTCACCGCCTTCTGGCTTAATGTGTTTGCCACCACGGTAGCCTTACCCGGATGATACTGGATGGTAACACCATAATCCTTGAGTAACTCCATCCACCTTTATTGTATCAGATTTAGGTCCTTCTGAGTGAATACATGTTGTAGACTACAATGGTTAGTAAACACCTCTCACTTGACACCATAAAGGTAATGCCGTCAGATCTTGAGAGAAAACACTACCACTGCCAACTCCAAATCATGCGTTAGGTAGTTCCTCTCATGCACATTCACAAAGCATAAGCTATGAAATCTTTACCTTTCACTGGTAGTGCCTGAATAGGTGATGTGGTCAAGAGAGTCTTGAGTTTTTGAAAGCTCTCTTCACATTTTTCAATCCATTCGAAAGGCACCTCCTTTTTGGTCAGCCTTGTCAGATGCGTGGCAATAGAAGCAAAATTTATCACAAACAGTCGATAGTAGCTGGAGAGCCCAACGAAACTCTTAACTTCAGTCACAGACCTAGGCCGGACCCAGTTCTTGACTGATTCAATCTTTTAGGGATCTACCATTACCCCTTCCCTTGAAACCACATGCCCCAAAAAGGTAACTGAAGTCAACCAGAACTCACTCATGGAATATTTACCATACAACTTTTGTTTCCCAAGGACACCCAAAACAATACAAAGATGATCGGCATGCTCTTCCTTACTCTTCAAATAAACCAAAATGTCATCAATAAAAATGATAACAAAGGAATCCAAGAAGGGTTTGAACACATCATTTATCAAACTTATGAAAGTTGCAGGCGCATTGGTCAACCCAAACGACATCACTAAAAACTCATAGTACCTATAGCGGGTCCTGAATGCCATTTTTTATACATCCTCATGCCTAATCTTTAACTGATGGTAACCAGACCTTAGATCAATTTTAGAGAAAACTAATGCACCCTTCAACTGGTCGAAGAGATCATCTATTCGAGGCAGCATATACTTATTTCCAATGGTGACCCTATTCAACCATCGATAGTCAATGCATATCCTCATACTACCATCCTTCTTATTAAAAAATAAGACATGAGCACCCCACAGGGAAGCACTAGGACGGATGAAACTTTTATCAAGAAGATCCAAGATTTGAGCTTTAATCTCTCTCAACTTTGCCGGACCTATGCGATAAGGAGGGATGGAGATGGGGTGAGTGCCCGGTTCCAAGTCAATGCAGAAATCTATATCCCTATCCAGAGGCATACCAGACGAATCTATTGGAAACACTTACTTAAATTCAGAAACTACAAGAATAGACTCAATAGAGGGAGACTCAACATCAACATCACAAATATGAGACAAATATGCCAAACACCCCTGCCCCACTAGTTTCCTAGCCCGAACAAAAGATATAACCTTAGCTGACTTAGGCTTGTACACCCTTCCCCACTCTAACTTTTCTCTACCCGGGATCTCTAGAGTTGCCGACTTAGTATACAATTAAGCACAACATAATAGGGGGACAACCAAGTCATGCCTAAGATTATATCAAAGTAAGTCATATCCAGAATAACCAAATCAGCCCAAGTCTGAAAACCCATAAACATAACAGGACAAGCACAATATACATGGGTGACTATCACAGACTCTCCAACTGGGGTAGAAACATGGATGGGGGCATCAAGTATATCACAAACTGCATCAAATCCCAAGGCAAACTGAATTGACACATATAAATAGGTAGAACCCGGATCAAACAAAATAGTAGCCATCCGATCACAGACAAGAATAATACATGTGATCACTGCATCAGATGCCTTAGCCTCGGTCTTGCCCGGAAAGGCAAAAAACTAAGCCTTGCCATCTTGACAGGCAACCTCCTTGCCTGGCTGCACTGCTCCTCTACCTGCATTACCATTTCCCTGGCCTCCACGTCCTTACTGATTCCCTCCTCGCCTACCTAGTGGACATCCTCTGCCATTAATACAGTTGCCCAGTGGTACCACTACTCTGGTCTGATGCTGCACGGGGCCAGACATACGCGGATGGGGACAATCTCTCCTCATATGTCCAGGTTCCCCACAATTGTAACAACTACGATCAAAGACGGCCTGCTTCCAGTCTAAGGTGTGGCTCCCTCGCTATCCTAAATAGAATTCTGATATGGAGCTCCCGAGTAACCACATGTAGAAGCGGGCATGGCTGACTGAATAGGTCGGGCTGCAAGTGTCGGCCTACCTGAACCTCTGGAGTGGGAACCGTGCAAGTTAACTATTTTCTTGGGCTTCTTAGCCAAAGCCTTGGCCTACCCATCTTGTCAAACTCCTTCCACTTTCTTCACAAAGTCTGTCACCTCATTAAAAAATTTACCTACAGAGGTCATGTGAACAGACAATACCTGTAATTCGGGGTTCAATCCGTTGACGAATCGGCGAATCCTCTCCTCCTCTGTAGTCACCAATTGTGTAGCATATCTAGACAACATTATAAGTAGCTACAGTCATACCATCCTGATCCAAGGCCATGAACTCATCCTTCTTGCGATCCCTCAAAGTCCGAGGCACATATTTCTCCAAAAACAAAGCACAGAACTGCGTCCAAGTAAGTGGGGACAAGACAGGCGATCTGCATTCCACATAGGCCCTCCACCACTGCTTAGCCTCACCTTGAAGCTGGAAGGTCATGAACTATACTCTATGTTGATGTACAATGCCTAACTTGTGAAGCCTCTCATAGCAATCCAGAATGAATTCATAAGCATCCTCACTCTCCGAACCATGGAACATATGCGGCTTTAGCTACAGAAACTTAGTCAGCTTCTCATGCTCAGTACCAGTCATCACAGGACCCAATAGGGGACGGAAAAAGGCATCAGTGCCTAATGCTCCACCCATCTTGGGAACAGTAGCAACAATGGGGTGGTTGACTGGAGATTGAGCCACTTGCACTGTGGAAGGACTCCATGGCCGACCAACCCCTTTAGAAAAGTCATGATCCGCTAAGCTAACACTGGGTCAAGGGAGGAATACATGTAGCCTCAGCCCTGGTCCAACATCCTTCTCGTCTTCGATCTCCACATTCTCTTCTTCATTTTCTTAAGGTGCAGGGGGGTCTCTTCTCTAAGAGCATTCTCAACTGGAGCTCCACCCCTGGAGGGTGCTACCCTTCCTCGACATCTACCTCTTCCTCTTCCTCTACCCCTGCCTCCACCATAGCCTCTTGTTGGGGACTCCTCTGCTGGCTCATTGATGGGAGTTACGGGCCTGACACCATTGTATCGCGTGTTAACTATCTACGGACAGAAAAGGGAAGGAGGTTAGATACCAATTTGGATCACCAGATACCAATTGGAATCAAGTCATAGCACGAAAGGAGTAGAAATAAACAGATTTCTTAAGTCCTATAGCCTCTCAAAGAAAAGTACAGATGTATCCTTACAATTCCGCAAGACTCTACTAGACTCATTTTGGTACAATGAGTTCAACGAACCTAGGACTCTGATACCAACTTTGTCACGACCCAGACCGCCGTGATTGGCACCCACTCTAATCCTCCGGTGGGAGAACCACTACTACAACCTGACTAAGTGACTTAACAGAACTAAAATATTTAAAGATACGGAAGCAAGTTTAAATGACGAATAAAAATGGAGTTCCCATAAACTCAACGGATTAATAAAACAACTCAACATAACTGTTGCAGAAATTCAACCTTTAGAACCTGAAAGTCATTGTACCGAAACTCTATAATCAAATAAGTCTAAGAAAAAGAGGTGCAACCCCGAAACTAACATACGAATAAGTGTAACTATATAGTCTGAGTTCGAAAAGAATGGACTAAACACATAGAGGATCCATGGCGGCCTAAAAGAACTGGTTCACCCTCGAAATTGATCCCAATCAATGATCCCCTAGTTGATGCCTATCAGTAGCTGCCTAAAGATACCCTGTACTCAACAAAAAACGAGCTAGTGTAGTATCAGTACACAAACCACAGTGTACTGGTAGGATCACGCAACTACTCTGGTAAGCAGAACATCAGAAAGTAATTACGATACAGTAAACACACATATATAGAATGCATAATTCATTTATCATTTTAAGAGAAACATACAATTTCCCAATATCAATAACAGACATATATGAATGTAATAATCACAAGTGGTCCACTCATGGAACCCACACCCAAACTGTTAGTGTGTGGGAACGTGATACCTGATCCAATAGACCTATGTCAGAATGTAACACCTGGTCCAATATGTGTGTCGAAACGTGACACCTGATCCAATGTATGTATCGAAACGTGACACCAAATCCAATCAGCACAACCACAATTACAACCACACTATAATGAATAGTACAAATAGTCACACGGTCAGGTAACAGTTCAAGGCATGTAATTGTTCACACATAATCATTTCATTAGATTATATTCACATTTCCCTATTCACGTACACGCATGTATACAGTGAAGAAATTAACCGGCATATATCACACAAATAGGAAATTGAACCATCACCTACCTCGAAACCAAGCTTGAATCATCCTAAGACACTTGAGCCTTCCCTTTTCGAATTTTTTTAGCTTGTTCTTGGTCTAAAACAGTTAAGTAATGCAAGGATCAATAAACAAGGTACAATTTTCTCGGATAATAATCAAACCATCAATCCTAGGCCAAACCCAAGATCCCAATACTCAGCTAGGGCTTTTTGCACCATTAACTTCTGGCCAAAACCCTTCCCCAATGATAATTACCCAAGATTCTAAGTTCTACGAATCAAAATACAAATAAGAAGAGTAATTATCTTACCTTTAGCACTAGAAATCGTGGAAAACTGTCAAGAAACTGTCATGGGTTGTCCCTTAGCTCTCAAGAATGAAGTTTTTTAGAAATAACGATTTTGGGGATTTTCCCTGATTTAAGTCGCGACTGCCTCACCATAGCGGGCCCCAACCCACCCTGGCAGGATTAAACCCGTCCCGACGGCTTGCACGGAAGTAGAAGCTCAGAATATGAGTTCCAAGCTCCCATTTCGCAACACACCTTTAGACCTTGACGTTTTAAAACTACCCCATTACGCCAAGATCAGTTTCAGGAGTTCTACTCGCCCGAATTTGATTCTGTAAAGTCGTACAGGCTCCTTAAAGTCTTGGCTATCCACTCATGTGATTAAATTCATAATTAACCCCCCCCCCTCCACACACACACACTTATTTCTCGATTTCCGTAGACCTCACCTGACTGAGATTTCAGCCAAGTCTGGCCTAGGCTAGAAATTTCCAAGTCACTAATCAAAAGCATTCTTGCCCAAATTCTTTCCCCATTGGCTTTTCCATAACGACGTAAACAGGTCGTTATAGAAGAAAAGCAATCTTGAAGTGTCGATGTTTTGGATTCTTGTATTGTGCTGAAATAGTAGAATTCGTTTCACATTCATAAAGAAACGTATCAAAGTCTTTTGTGTGTACTAATTGTAAGAACATGATTAGAGTTAATTGTGTGTCTTATGTGTTGAAGTCTATATTAATTAAAGGTAGATAATATAGTGGGCAATGGATGCATTGCTTTGGCTCAGTAAGTAATAGAGTTATTACTTAGTGTGAGATTAAGAGTTTAGTCTCATTGTTGTATTTGAAGTGTGTATTAACTTTTGCTTATGATTAGTGAGAGTAGTTGAAAATCTTGTGTGACAGGTCGTAGGTTTACTCCCTTGATCAAGGAGGATTCCACGTAAAACTCCTTGTTCTTATTATCATTGATTTAATTCCTTTACTACATTCCTTCTGTACGTTTGACCTGGTACTATAGCCAAGGGCGGACCCACGTGGGTTCCAGGGGGTTCACCTGAACCCCCTGGGTAAAAAATTACACTGTACATATAAGGTAATTTTTCTGTATTTCTGTAGATATATATATTATGAACCCCCTCAATAATAAGGAGAAACTGATGGCGCAGTGACAAGTCCCCCTGAAATTAAGTTTCACGTCACCAATTTGAATCCCTGTGATAGCGTTTTATGTGCTGAAAGTGTGATTTTAAACCCAAAAGAATTCAAGGGTCCCATTTCTAAAGGCTTATTTACACGTTTATACTTTTATTTTTCGAACCCCTGAAAAAAAATCCTAGGTCCGCCACTGACGATAACTCACTGGTGGACGCATACATTCCAACAAGGGGGATCTCAGCAACCTTTCTGGTGATAATGTTAATGGTTGAAGCTATCTTTGCAATCAACTTATCTCTCTAATGATTTTTCTTCAATATTATTGTCAACGCAAGAAATGCATCTGTAGTACCACATATCTAATTGGTGAAATGTCATGACTTACTATGACTAGTCACTTTATCTAGCAACTAGTGACCCTTGTGAACATTTTATCCATAAAGAGACCTTCTGCTACACTATTCACTATAGATTAGTTTATTTTATCAACACCAAAGTAGAGCTTTTCAAAAAGAGTTTAATGGGAAATCCATGCTGCGCTGAGAATTTTTGCAGTAGAAGATGTTGTTTCTCAGCTCAGATTTTCTACAAAAATACATTTGTATGAATGGAGTTTAGTGGAAATTCATCAAACCACACTCTAGACTCGCCCATAAGAGAGTACTTGAAGATTCTGAGCATAATAGTCTCATTTGATTTTTGATCATGCTATAATGTAGTGCACATACACCTAGCTAGGAAATTTCGCAAATATTGATGAGGATCGTCATGAATAAAATTGAAGAAAGACTACTCAACTTTGAGTATCGAGTGATAGTGGATTTCATCTTGACCATCTCATTATTTGCTTAGGGGATAAGGCACAGTAATAGGACCTTAGTTTAGTTAAAGTGTGTATCTGAAATTTCGATTATAGTCTAGAGGGTACTTGTACCTTATCCCATTGCTTAGGGTGGCACAATTCGTAATTTTTGGCTGCAGGAGCAACATCTAGCACTAAAGACAGGATTTATTTTAACAGAGTTATTAACCAGATATTGCAAGCTAATTGGTCACAAATACCCTGACCACATATGTTCAAAATGCAACGGAGAAGATAACATAATTCCAGATGTCGATTTAGAGTAAAAGAAGACGATGAAGATAAGATGCAGACAGACAAGATAAGATATGGACAAGATAAAAAGAAGATAATACAAGATGGCAGACAAAATACACATGAATAAATAGATAGATGTAATATAATGTAATGTAAAGCACTTTGCAAGGTGTAAAGTAGTGCAAGGTGTAAAGAGTTCACAACCAAAGCATACCAGACATATAATATGGAAAAGAAGAAACATATCAAAGCAAACATCAATATATATGTTCAAACCATTTTCTTCGACAACAACATCAAAATTTGATATTTTCAAGATACTCACTAAGATAATTAACACGACAGTATGCATATATAGTAACTCAAATAAAGTTGAGGTCAAATCTAATAGGGAATAGGGAGAAAGTAATACATATTGGACAAGTACCAGATTGATGATCTGATTTCTATTATGTAAGAGTTAAAAACAATTAGTATAAATAAAACAAAAAAAATCGTTAATAATTAAACGATGTAAACTTATAAGATTAAAATACCAAGATTGTTCCTCACTATGGGATATACTCAATTCATCTATATTCATGCAAATACATAAATTTTAGATTTTAGATATGCACTCAGCTCCTAAACAATCACTCAATCTTTCTCAAAGAACAATTTATCTCAATATATGTTCCTACAACTATATGAGTTATTTAAATCAGAACAATTGATTATGTCATATATATTCAACTATCCCTAAAATAATCTATTAAATAAACTTAACTCATCAGTGGCCCCCAAAAATTAACATCAACTTTCACTTAGACATCTTAACTAGGTTTTGTTTATTTTAGACATCTCATGTCACATCCTACTCTTGTCATTTTGACACGTTTTATTGATGTGGTAAAGTGAGTGTGATACACTCGTTGATGGCCCGTGTGAGGCTTATTTAGCCTATTTTATTTTATTTTATTTTATTTTTTCTCCCCTTCTTCCTCATTTTTCAGCCAATACATCTTCTTACATTTTCTCTCTCTAGAATTTTCGGGCTTCATTCCTATAACCAGTTAATGGCAGGATAAATTTTGCGTCTGAAAAGACATTGCTCAGCAAGACAACAGTAAGAATGTTACTCCATATTTTGAAAAGCATTGAGGATAAAATTAAGTAAAGAAAATAATCCGCAATCATGATTTTAACATATTCACACAACCATTATAACTTCTCAAATTTCATATTTACACTTCTAAACAACAAACTAAATGAAGAAATGGGAGAAAGGTGCGGTGAAGAAGACGATGAAATAAAGTGGGTATTGCAAAAAAAAAAAAAAAAACCATGAAAATGGAGGAATATGACGGAAAAAATAACTATGTGGGATGGGAATGGTGGAAAAGAAAACGAAAAAGGAGAAATTTGATAGAGAAGATGACTATGTTGTGGTAAGAAATTTAATTTGATGGAGAAGATGAGTGGGGTGGGGGGGGTGGGGGGGGATGAAGAGTGTGAGGTGAAATCTTCAAAATAATTTGTTTTTAATTGGCAAAACCCTTTCTATTTGACCGTTATTTTTTTTTCTTTAATTTATTTTTGTGTGTATAATGACATTGCTTTAAAATGAGTTGACATGACATAATTGGTCATTTAATTCACGTGGACATGCACTACAAAAAACGTGTGCATTAGCCACGCCCAAAACCGTGTTAAAGGGCATGTGAACCGTGGTTAAAACACTTTGGCCACAGTAATTTGGCCACAGTTGGTAGTGTGCCCATAACGGGAGTCGTGAGTATATTTGCCACGGTTTTCACACTCGTGGTAACATATATTTAGCTACGGATGGACTACCATTTAGCCACGCTCAATTCGTAGGTAAAATTAATTGCTTGAAAAATAAATTATATTTGTAATTACTTATTAGCCATACAGGAACCGTGGCTAATAAAATGTAGGTACTTTGTATATTTTCAAATTCATTTTATAGATTAGCCACAGATGAACCATGGCGAACGTGTATAATTATTTTTTAAAACAAATACAATTGATTCCCTACAATAATGTGCTACTAATCCTCTGATAAATGCAAAAATCATTACATTGATGATGTATTCATCATATATTAAAACAAAAGGCAAATTTCATCATAAAAGATAGCAAAAGTACTGCTAATGTAATCAAAATGCAAAAAGTTTAAGCTACATCATAAACTAAGATGTATTCATCATATATTAAAACAAAAGGCAAGTTTCATCATAAAAGATAGCAAAAGTACTGCTAATGAAATCAAAATGCAAAAAGTTTAAGCTACATCATAAACTAAGAAGAAACTATGTTGAAAGTAGGCAATTCACTATCAAATTTGGCTTGTAAAAACCTATGAAGAGTTGTAAAGTGATTCTCATTTTCCACAAGTCGTTTCTTAGTTTCCTCAAGCTTTTCCTTGGTCTCATCAAGCTTTTCCTTGGTCTCTTCATATCCGGTCAACTTCTCTTCCAAAGTTTCTACATGTTTCTCTAGGTCTTCAACACGTTGATGAGACATATTATTGGAAGTACCGACATTTACATGACTAATTGAATGTCTAGGCATCCCAAAAGCAGCTGAAGGACAAATATTACCACCTATACCACGCACACGACCAGAATGTTCAACTCCATACACTTTTCCAATGGCGTCATTAGGATGGGCCAATATCTTCAATGGAACACCTAAAGTAGCAGCATGTTCTTGATCTTCAGGTAGATGCTCCAATATTTTATCCTACAAATAAAATACAAGACATGAGAGAGGAATACCAACATTGTTAATGATGAATTGTTAATCAACTCATTAGCAAGTATTGCAAAACTTAAGCATATGTTGTCTTGCATTTATTAGAATCAATAAAGACATTTAAGTGGTGAAAATTTATTTAGGGGTGGGTGGCAATGAAACTGGATGATTCTGAGAAGGGAATTGTTTAGCAGACTTTCTTGCAAACTTTGCATTTGAGCATGAAAATAGGTTCACTTTTTTCTAAATTTACAGATCTTTCTACACTTGCTAAGAAGATTCTAAATCTGGACAAACAAAAATTTGCTACATTAAGGAATCACACCAAAGAATTAAAGCACAACATCCACAAGGAAAAACAGGAAACGTTTATCATTAATGCTGAAAGAATACAACTAGTGTGATTTTTCTAAGCAAGACTCACAGATGAAAAACAGAATGCTCAATTGATTATATGTTGCAGAGGCTCAAAATGGCATTTAATTTATGGGGATCTACATCACATGCTCAATATTTTAGCAACTTAAGGAATACAGAAAGCTAGAGATATAGAAAGCATATGAAAGCATACAAAAATTCACAGATCTTTTTCGAGGTTGACAACATCAAATCAACATAGATGTAGTGCTGGAAAAGTATCATTGTAGCTCTAGCTTAAGTGACATCGGAACTACAGGCACAAGGGAGAAATTTCAGTCTAGAGATATTTTTGGGAATAATTACCTACTACAGCTCTCAACTATGGAAATTCAAATCTAAAAGAGGAAGATAAGATAAAAGTTGATGAGAAGAAAGTGAAGCTACTTACCAGCTTCCATGACGACGATGGAGACGGAGCAAAAATGTCGAGCAAAGAAGACAAAGATTTCCATTTCTGGAAGTTTCACCAAATGCATTTTTCTCTCTGTTTTTACTTCTTTCTTTTTTGGATTTTGATCAGTCATTTTGGATTGTTCAAATTTTTTTTATTTTACAAACTTTGTTAAATAAATAAAATGGCTCATGTGGCTAGATCATTTTTAAAAAAAAGAAGGAACCGGATGATTCTGTATATTTCCAGGAAACTATTGTGTTTAGCATCTCTAGATAGGAGTTGAACTATGTGTAGGAAAAGTTACATAACTGATGAAGATTAAAAAGTACATTCAAAACAGAACACGAAGATATCATTTCTATACCAAGACTGTCACAAAAATAGACGAGTATTTGAAACTTACAACTAAAATCTTCCCCTCTTCATTCACATAATTACCATTTTTTTTCAATAAAGTTGACAATAAAACTTCACTTCGGCATGCCAGCCTTCCCAATTTTTGTTCCTATCATTAATCAAGTACAAATAAAAATAAGTAAACAAGCAATACATTTAATTTTATTTTGTATAATAACGTGGTTCTTAAATAAATTCCAATGTAAAGAAACTTACCATTTGACGACCTCTCCTTGCATTCCTTTTGCTACCACCGGCATGCGAGACTTTAAGTTTTGTTCTATTCCTCGTCTTTTGTGCACTTTGTATCTGCAATAATCAAATATTGGTTTCATATATATAGACTCAAAGTATCAAATTTGTACGTTAAAATAGCTATAGATTGCAATAACAATTTGAATAGCTATTAAAGAGTAATTAAGGCTATAAGTTTTTACCAAACATATAGCATTAGTTATCTCAAGGAGATGTCATAGTTTGGCCAAAAATTATAGCAGCAACTTAGCTCAAATCTGCTAAAATGCAGCAAGAGTTTGAGCTCAAATGCAGAAACAATTGGCTAAAAAAGATGCAATTATTTTGCTCAAAATATGATAGCAGCTTCACTCGAATTTGACCAAAAATTAAGAGCTACTTCAAGTACTAAGGAGCAAGTATTTTACGTTCATTCAACTACCATAATGCCACTTTAATTTGTTCCATTTTAATTCTTGATCGTTTTGAGCGAGTTAGAGTCCTTCTCTCTAAAGAAAAAAGAGAGAGTACCCAGACTCCTCTTCAATACAGCTAATGCAACCTTCTAACTAAGAGAATAATTTCCCTTCCGTCAATACCACACCCATCATTTATCAAAACATCAATGTACTTAACATATGAACCAAACCTTTACGAACCCAAAAATGAACAAACACCAAAAACTTGGAAAATATAAAAAGAATGTTAACAACAAATGGTAATAAGTGAAGCTAAAAGCTCAAAAATTATGAAAAATGATTACCTTCATCTTATCTTCTTTATAGTGATGAACAAAAGCAGTCCAATCATTAGAATCCACGTTTGCAGGATGATTAGCAAGTATCTCTTCCTTACGTTTGTTTGGATAGAAGTGGTCACATCTTAACTTATATTTATAGGCCCTCCATCTATCACGTAATTAATTCCAACAGCATAATCAAACTCGAAATTCTCCTTCAAATATTTTATATTCATAAATTCAATATCTAATGGAAAAAATACATTAATTGAACTTGAAAGAATGTATCTAATTACCTCAATAAGCTGCCACTAAAGGCGTGTTTTTGCCTCTGGCATCCTATCCCATCTCTGAACTGATATGGGACAAAATACCAACTTTTGAGAAAGTTTTCCAAGAAAACTCACAAGCAAGTTTGAACCATTATCACTTCCTTGTCCATCTCCGTTGAGTTCCACCATGATTTTTTGATTTTTTTCCAAGTTCCAAACTCGATCTGGTTGCATCTTCTTAGTTGTAACTTCTCCAGTAGAAGTATATATTATTGTAACTAGCAAACAACATTAAACAGAAGAAATACTAATAAAACTTGAGAAGTTTGAAGAAGAACTGGAAATATGAAGTCTTGTAGGCAAAATAAATGTTAGTTTGATTGTCAATAAATAAGTAATAACAAAAACTGATAGAGAGTAAAAAACAAACAGTAAGGGTAGCTCAAAATATGACGGTCGGAAAAGCGAGGATCCCTCAGTCAGGAGATTCAAAGAAATCGAAGAGTGTCAATATCCTACAAGGAATACTCCCACTTAAAATGACTTGCAGAAAAACTGTGTACTGACATATTTATCATCTTTGAAGTTCTGTGAATTAACATTGGACAGCTCGCAGCAGTTATGTTGTCCATGTACAATCTTGTTGATAATTGTACACGAACTGAGATATATACATTGTAATTTATCAGGTTGGAAAATGAGCACCTGAAAAATATGGGGAAATACCGGGCATTCAAGTCAGTACCACTTCCTTTCGCATACCATGAAGTGGATGATCACAAAGAAGAAAAAAAATGAACATTTATCTATCCCCATTATCGTATCAGAGTGCTAGCAACTGCCAAACTTTAGCAAACATCAAATGTCATTTATCATGAAGAGTTCACATATCAAATGTTGTCTGATACACAACATTTGCTATCTAAGCTAATTCTAAGGTATGAAGAGTGTAAGAAGGCAAGTGATAAATTCTTACAACAGAAATGCAAAGTGCAATGGTTGAAGGAATGGGACCTTAATACTAGGTTCTATCACAGTTATCTGAAAGCAAGGAGGAATACAATAGCATAGACAAAAAAAAAACAACTCCAATATGAAATTACTTCTAACCTTTAATCTTGACAACTAAGGGCTCCTCTTTCTCTTGTGTGTTGGTTTCATCAGAGCTTGAAGAAGAATTTAAGTTGTTATCACTAAGTGTAGGAGTTATTATGTTCTCATTTTCAAGTTGGTCATCCTGTTGATCCTCATTAACTTGTTGCTGCAAATCTTGAAAAGTTACGCTTATATTTTCAGCTTGTTGTCCTCGTAAGCTTGCTAACAGTTCTTGTACCGACTTCTTGCGTTTTTGCTTCATATGGAACTTATCCTGTAGAGATTACTTTAAAGAAATATAAATCATATAAGTTACATAAAGCCACCTCAACCCAACTATTTTTTACACATACCAGTAAAATGTTTTCTTGTGATTCACAAGACTATGCAATTCATTAAAATGAAATATTTCACTCCCAGTCACTAGCAAGCAAGACATGCAAACATCGATACAATAGATTATGCAAAATAACTAACAAGTAAGTAGATAAATAAACTAAAGATGCAAAACACACAATTAATTAAAACAAACCAAGGTAAGTCTAATCTCACATTCTATCACCATCTCAATCACTACTGCCATCATCATCAACTCCGTCACTGTCACCATCATCATCATCTCCATCACTATCACCATCATCATTGAGAGAATCAACTTGTTCTTCTTCATCCTGATCAACTCGAACTAAAGGTAAGTCTTTAATATTATCCAAATGTTGCTCACAAAAAGGTATGTCCTCCATTGGTGGCTTCTCTAGATCTACAAAATCCACATCTCCCAGTTAGTTAAACATGTTCTAGTGTTTTTGCCTAATATTTTTAAGTTACGCGCAACTTAGTTCCATATCTTGGAGCTTTGAAATTAATACACATGCATGAATATAAAGCTAACAAATTGGTGTTATTGCTCTTAAGTAGATTTCTTTCCTAGGCTGACTTTATACATCCATAATCTTCAACGTACAACCTTCAAAGTCATTCTTCATGTTCTGCTTTTTTATACGGTGTTTTTTATGTCTTGCCTATTATTTCATATTCTGGCTGGAATTGCTGGTGACTTTTTTTTGAGATGGAACTATTGATTTGGTTTTGTTGCACCATCATTGATACATATAAGCTTAAATGTACGGTAAGTTGGCAAAAAAAAGTATTAGCACATTTAATTAAGCTAAAAGGTTATATGTGTTTCTGCATTTTCCTTGCATTATCATTTTATTCCTAATCTTTAATTTTTTCCTTTTATCTCAATTTATTACAGGAAAAATATGAAGAAATATTACGGGAAAGAACAACCTCTCAATCTTATATTGATCAATGTGAAACATACTACCAAGCTGCCCGGGGAGAAAAGAAGAGAAGAATATAGGGTCTTGGATCTAAAGCAAAAACTTACTACTGGCAGAATCTTTGTGCCTTATTATCTGTAGAATATTTTGAACTCTCTAAATATTATTTTATATGATTTTTTGTTATTTTAGAGGTATTTAGTATTTGTTATTTAACTTATTTCAGTAGTGTATATTTAAAATAAAGAAATGAAATGATTTTACAAGAAAATTTTAGCAACAAATTTAATGACGATTTGGTTGTTGCTATAAAAAATGTTGGCGACAGATTAGCAACGAAACATTAAAGTGGCAAATGTGCTAGCTCAAATAACAGAATATTTTGTGACAGAAATTTTGTTGCGAATTTATTTTAAATGACGAAATTAATTATGATATTAGCAACGAGCTATATAAGTATAACAACGGACTAGTCCGTCGCTAACAATTAGCAACAGAAATTGTTCATCTCTAATACGTCGCTAAACTTGCGACGGAACTCATTTTTTCGTCGCTAAGAGATTACCAAATTTTGTTTCCATCAACTGGGTATGATTAATTTCGTCTTTACAGAGGTCAAGGTTGAAGAATCTCAAAGACCCACTTCCAATTTCTCAAAAATGGAAATTTTTAAATCTTCAAAGCTAAAGAAAATATTGTCTCAGTACTCTCAGTTCTAAAACTGAATGATAAAATTAGATATTATGAAAACTGATCCTAAACTATGAATTTAAAAATGTATTTATAGTCTCCTAAAATATGTTCCGAAGGACCATTCGGCGCAATAAGTCAGGATCGTCGATCCACTCGGTGATCCGCCCTTTAGTCAATTCCATCCTTTTTTTGCTTTGGCATTCAGCATCTTCAAGTTCTGTATCTTTGGGCGATCTAGCACTGCATCGCAAAACCGTTCGGTGACTCGTCAACTGCTCGTTTATATCGCCGACTTGATTTTCTCCTTCATGGCTTGGCACACTAGAACTTTAAGCGAGATCAAGGACATTCGGCAACTCGCCCAATGGGTTAGGCGATCATCAAGCCCTCTTTTCTTTGTTCTTTCAACTGCCTTGTTTCTTTTTGCTCATTAGTGTCCATGCTTTGTTCCTCAATCCAAATACCTGAAATCAAGGATTTACATCAGTTATTGGCACAAAATATGCATTTGAGGACACTAGATCTATTAAAATATAAAGCCCTAAACACTACAAAAAAAGGGATCTAACGGCAATTAAAAATGGCATTAGCGGCCATAAGTATGGCCGCTATAGCCATTACTAGTCAATGCCTTTGGCCACTTTATCAGGGGTCGGCAAAGGCTTTTGCGGCCATTTGGACAAAAGTTGGTATAGCCAAGCTCTTTTGCCACTAAAACTCATTTGATATAGTGGCAATTTGTTGCGGTAATTAAAAAGGCTGTTAAATCCAATCCAAAGTGGTTAGTTATTCTCATGTAGCGTCCATATTTATAGCTAGTAAAACCAACTAAATTGTTGCTAAAACATATTTTTTCTAGCAGCAATTGCTTGCGGCAATTCAGATGGCTGTTAAATCCAATAAAAATAGTTAGTTATACTTGTGTAGTGTCCATTTTTATAGCCGATAAATCCTTCTAAATTGTCCGCAAAAATGTATTAGTTATTGTGGCAATTAAAATAGTTGTTAAATCAAATTTAAAATGACAATCATGTTCATGTAGCATCCATCTTTATAGCTGGTAAATTCGATAAACTCGCCGCTAAAAGCTCATATCTTTAATGACAATAGTTTGGTGGCAATTATAAAGGTGAGAATATCCTTTTGAAAACATCTTAATTTCCCCCATTTAGCGTCCAATATTTTTGGCTAGAAAATTCACTTAGTTTGACTCTAAAAGTCACAAACTTTAACGACCAATTGGTTAGCCAGAATAAATAATGACTACATCCATTCATAAAATTATCTAGTTCGCACTTCTATTGATAAGTTTATAACTCGTAAATCCAACAAAATTCTAATCAAAAGAGAGCCTATTAGATGCGATGATGTTTGTCAAATTCTAAAAAATATATAATATAATTCATAGAACATAATATATCTCATCAAATCTAAACAAAATGAAGTATTAATCCAAACTATAGTATCATAACTTTAAAACTAAACTTATATTAACGAAATATCTAGTATCATTATATAACCAATCCAATAAAATAGTGTCTTCAAAGAATTCCACAATGGTATGCCATATTGAAATATTTCATAGGCAAAAATTTTGAACATCATACCGCATGACCTGAATAATAAAATAAATGTGTCAAAAGATGAAATCCAATTGATGAAAACATCACGAGATATGACAAGTTCTCATACTCAAAGGAAATATTTACTAGACCACCTGAAGCAATCTATGAAAGGAATTCCACCTGAAGCAATCGGCCCCATATCAATCAAGAAAAAGAGGCAACAACTTACCAGACTGGAAAGATACAAAACAAACCACAGTAATCCAGGCCTGCTGAATGTACAATACATATACATACACACACATATATTAATTTATGTCTCAAAACCCCTGTTCAATAGGGAATGACAACGGATCAAATTTACATCAATATTGAACACTTAAAACCTATTTAAGATATACAAAAATCCAACCAATACTAACAGGCAACAGGCCAGAGAATGATAGCAACAGAAAGTTATTACATCTGAGGAGAAAATCAGTGCACAAGTAGCTTCAGTAATCAGACCACTAATATTCAACTATACCAGCAAAACCTATAGATAAAACTAACTACACTACAAGGGCTGCAACTATACCAACAAAACCTATAGATGCAACTATACCAAGAAAACCAATATAAACATGCAGCAGGCCAGAAAATGATAACAACAGAAAAAGGTGTGCTCTATGTTGTTTGGTAACTTTGGTATATGGCATTTTGGGCTTAATTTCTTCTCTGCTTTTATGTATTTGCTCGTCATAGCTTCTCTCTTGTGAATATTACTTCAAGTTATAAAAATCATGATTGTCTTATCAAGTAAGACTAATGATTGGACATCGAAGAAACTAGAGCAAACTACTGAAGTAGAGGATATGGTGCTGTTATGTAAGTCCCTTATATTTGTTCATGCTACTTTATACTTTATAGGAGAACAAAAATGAGCTGGTAATTTGATCCAGATCTTTCAAGTTCATAAATTGTTCATAAAGGAAACCTTTTAAACTGTTTCATTAATGGTAGTTATTTTTTTATTCAAAGTATTCTTATTGAAAAACAAAACGTAAAAAAGTTGTTTCGTTGAAGAAGGATTTTGTTCTCAAGAAGTAAATATATTCATTGGATGATTAGAGGACTAGTTCGAGTAATCAGACAAATAATATTCAGCTATACCAATAGAATCTATAGATAAAACTAGCTGCATTTTAGGGGCTAGCAACAATGTAGATGAATCCAGGATGAAATTCAAGGGCTCGCAAAGCACCGACAAGAGCTATCTTAATTGGAAAATGCAAAATTAATGATATGCAGTTAATCAAAAATCCCACCAATACAAACAGGCAGTAGGCCAAAGAATGATAGCAACAGAAAGTTAATACATCTGAGGAGAAAATCAGTACACAAAGTAGCTTCAGTAATCAGACCACTAAGTCTGCAACAATACCAACAAAACCTATAGATGAAATTATACCAATAAAAACTAATACAAACAGGTAGCAAGCCAGAGAAAGATAGCAACAGAAAGAGGTGTGCTCTATGTTATTTGGTAACTTTGGTATATGTCATTTTCCTCCTTCATGAGTCGTTAAAATTTATTAATCTCTGGATGTGTTTGATTGCCAGAAGTAGTAGTAGTATTATTTTCTAGTAGGTTTGGCTCCATCTCGATCGTTTTATTGACATCAATATCGATGAATTATGTACAACCTCCAAGGATGTCATGTATCATTCCTCTCATATCATCAGCTCTTAAAGTTGACTGGCTACAATTAGTTACTTGAGTATTGTTTGATCTATTTAGAGACTCTCCGTGACAAAACCAAGTATCATATGATAGCAAAATTCCATTAACCACAAGATGATCATATGTTGTATTCCGATTTACTTGATGAAAAAGCACACATTCTGTACAGGGACATGCAATTTTGTATCCATCTTGTTTTTCAGAAAAGGCATGATTTATAAAATCCTTGACTCCATCCAAGTATTCTTTACTAACTCTATCACAATACATACACTTTTTATTTCTAAGATTGTCCATAAAGTTGAAGATATTCTTTCTTTCAACAATTTTTGTAAGAACTAAAAATACGTTAGTAAAAAGCGGTGGAATTATTCAATATGTATTTGCATATCTCAAAAGATGTCATTTTAACAATTAAAATCATCAAACAGAAAATTGATACTATTTATATCCCAACAATGAGTTAGCTCAACACACATGGGAATGTTAGAAGGCTTCCATTAAATAATGTCTTCCGAAGAGACACTAATATACAAAATTGTGCCCGTAAACGAAGCATAGTATAAACAAAGAACAATATTAAAAACATTTAGCTTTTGTAAATAAAATTCTATGGAAGTTCTATTTGAAGATGGATGGGCTATAAATTCAATATAGCCATGCTTACAACATCAAAGATAAGAATATATGGAATATCACCCCGAGACAAGCTTAATGGATTGTTATACAATTCTAGAGGCTAAGGATTACTTTACTGCTACTACATTTACTTATGAGTAGGTGATGCATGTTGAGAACTTCTCTATCGAATCTATTTACATGAGAATGAGATGAAATCTTTCCAAAGGTTCCATGGAGGAAACTTATCTATAATAATCTTGGATGTCTTAACTGGCTTATATGTCATGGTTAGCAATAAAGTTAAGGCTTACATATACAACTCAAATGGGGTGCACAAACTGACCAGATTATGTGTTATGTAGCATGAACCGGAGAACGTTGAAGCACCTTTTCTTTAAGTGACAATTTAATAGTATCATTTAGTCTCAACTTTTATAAGATGCCTAAGGGTTTCCCAAATGTCTATGGGCTGGTCTGATCAGGTTAGCTTGGCTAGACAAAAGGCTAGAAGAAGTTCTAATTAAGCTGAAATCTTAATTATATTATACTAACAAATTGTGTCTACCATTTATTGTTATAAAGGAACCATCAAGTTAAAGCTTGCAAAGTAAATATTATTTTAAGAAGGGTTGCTCAAAATATTCATGTTCGAGAAGAAATTACAGAACCTACATGCGATTTTGTAGCTCCTACTTTCAGATTTAAGCATTTTATAGTCTAAGTATTCAGAGCTTCTAATTGTAATACACTTAAGGCTTACGTAGATGGCTGATGTGGGGCTACAAATTGACCAGATTGTGACCTGATTGCATGCTATTTAGTAGGAACCTAAGACAATCGAGCACCTTTTCTTTAAGTCCCAATTTACTTCTACCATTTGGTCTCGACTTCTATGATTCCTAAGGGTATACCAAATGTTTATGGATTGATCTGCTGAGGTTAGTTGTTCTATAAAAAATGCTAGAAGCAGTTCCAGTTAAGTTGAAATATTAATTATATTACTAATAGATTGTATCTCCATTTATGGTTAGAAAGGAACCATCAAGGTAAAGCTTGCATAGTTTAGGATATTCTAAGAAAGGTTGTTCAACATATTTATATACAAGGAGAAATTACAAAAGCAACATATGATTTTGTAGCTCCTACTTACAGATTTAAGCTTTTGACTGTACCAGTATTCAAAGCTTCAAATTATAATACACCTAACGCTTACGTAGGCAGCTGAAATGGAGTGTACAAACTGACCAGATCGTGTGTTAGGTTGAAGGAACCTGAGATGATTAGGTGCCTTTTCATTAAGTGTTGATTTACTGCTATTGTTTGGTCTCAAGTTCTATGATGCCTAAGGCTGAGTAAAATATCTATGTGCTGGTATGCTAAGGTTAGTTGGGCTATACAAAATGATAAATGAATTTCTAGTTAAGCTGACATCTTCATTATATTACAAGCAGATTCTATCTACTATTTATGGTTAGAAAGGAACCATCTAGGTAAAGCTTGCACAATTAAGAAAGTTCTAAGAAGGGCTACTAGAGATACTTACATTTGAGGAATACTTAAACAAACTACATGTGATTTTGTAGCTCCTACTTACATATTTAAGCTTTTGATAGCTCAAGTATTCAGAGCTTCTAATCACAATATACCTATGGTTTATGTGGACATCTGAAATGAGGCGAACAAACTGATCTGATTGTCTGTCATGCTATGTAGCAGCAACTTGACACAATTGAACACCTTTTCTTTACGTGTCGATTTACTGCTATCTTTTGGTCTAGAACAATAAGTCAGAAGAGGGGAGTCGAACAACCTATAAGTGCCAAGATGTAGAGCAGGCTGGAATAACACCCGTTTGAAACGGATACTGGTGGATTACATGTTGCAGATGTCATATTATAACACTGTTGTAAAGCTTGTTGAAAGAAGCAATTACTAGGTGTTTATCTTTGTCTTTTACCTTTTATTATGTGGTATCATTTATCATGGATTTATGGTTAAAAGGGTCATGTTGTTATAGTTTTTGAGTCACACAGGCTCCCCTTATTTGAGAACTTTCTTGGATCTAGCATATAACTATACTTAAGATCTTGATTCTTTACTTTTTGGTGTACTCGTTGTTTACAAAATACTTTGGCCTTCTGATATACAAAATGAAATTGTTTACCTGATCCAAAAAAATACTATACTTAAGATCTTAAATTTCAGTGGTCATTTGTTGTTTAGGAGATACATTAGAACCATGTCTACAACCATCAAGGGAATAGGACATGTAAAGAAATGGAACTATATTGTATTACTTTTCTTAGATGAAGAACTACTCATTTACTTTTGAATGTTAGGTGTGAATAAAAGGAAGTGATAGATATGTAAGCCGCCTCTTTAACTTTTTTTTAGAGGGGCATCAAACTCTACATTTACTTCCTTATCGAACAGGAGAACTAGTGTGTATCTCTATGATGCCTAAGGGTGTGTCGAATGTGTATGGGCTGATCTATTGAGGTTAGTTGGGCTATACAAAATGCTACAAACGGTTCTAGTTAAGCTGCAATCTTCATGATATTACAAGCAGACCTTATGTACCATTTATGGTTAGAAAGGAACAATCATAGTATGAATATTCTAAGAATGGCTGCTCAAGATATTCATTTTCGAGGAGAAATTACAGAAACTAAATATGATTTTGTAGCTCCTACTTACTTATTTGAGCTTTTGACAATTTAGGTTTTTAGAGTTTCTTATTGCAATTCAAGTTACTCAAAACGGATAAGTACACTAGTTTTAAAAATAAATTCACACAATATACCATCTCTAAGCAGTTTCATATCATGACAATATCAGTAGCTATAATGGCTTGTTAACAACTGACAATCAAAGTTCAGTTGATAGGCTCGCTTCACTAAGGTGAGAAATAATAAGGACAAGCTTCACTAAAGCAAGAGGCGTGAAGCATAGAACATACTTTTTCAAATTTAAAAAATCTTTCAACTCATCAGATCTATTAAAGATACATAGAAAAGAAAACAAAGCACTCAATAGAAATAATACATTATGAAACTCTTTCAATTCTTAAAAAAAAAAGTAGTGAAAATAGAGACAGAACTTCAAGAAGACATGGACAAAAAAATGCATAATAGACAAAAGCACTCACTTTTTAGAACACTACTCAAGATTTTGCCCTAAATAGTAATAGCATATGGATAGAAGATTAGCTAAACAAATCATGTACACTTTTCATGAAACAAGTTTGAGCAATCGAGCAATATTCTAATTTTTTTTGGCTAAAACTGAATCTGGTTCTATTTCTTCAACCTAATGAACTTTCTATTGAATTTTAACACTCAAACATATTCTTACTTCAAAATATAATTTTCAATTCTATTCACAAAAATGTAACACAAGTCATAAATTTCTTCCAGTTGCTCCATCAAGAAGATGAGAAGGTAATAACAGAGAAAACTTACTGACAGTAGGTTGAAAAATAGTTGTAGCATCTACTGTTGGCACTAGAGATTTAACTTTTATATTTCTCATGTTTAATAAGAAGATGTCCAGGTAAATAACTGTAATGTTTCCTTAACTTAATCACTTATGTTGTTGAGAGAAAATGGCTTAAGTTTGTATGCTTTCTCTCAATAAAAATTTTGAAGTAACATTGGATAATTGATGAAACAAGAAAACAGGTGGACTCTCTTCTTGATAGTTTTGAACATTTCCAACACTTTCTTTCAAGAGAAAGGTTGAAGATTCGGAAAACATATCAGAAATACAGCTAAGAAACAAAGGTGTGGTTTAACTAATGATATAGGAAATTATTTATCAATTTGACCATTATATTGAAAACCCGTTAATGAAATTTTACATGGTGCACTCTACAAAGTGTTTATCATCATCACTTCTTACAAATATCAGCTTGAAATAAGAGTTGTCTTCTCAACAAATGGAATGCTCCCAAATTTCCCATGCCAAATTACTGTTATCTTGAAAATTGCCAGGCACAACTTAATTAATAATAAGGAATCTAACTAGGAAAGTCATGATAATGCTGAGAATCATATGATTGTGATAATGAGTATTGTGTTGAGTTGCACGTACAAGTTGTTGAGTTGTTAAAACAATACTATCACAGACTGAATATTGAAGTCTCATCCACTCGACATAATTTCCAGTTCTTCAACAATTCAACCTCAACAGGGAGATAAGAAAAAGTACCCAGTTTCTATACTTACAAAAATAATCTTAAAAATAGAACATGCCTTTTCAAGTAACTATCAGAAATATTGATAATGTATTGCTCCTAATATTGTTGATTCAATTAATAACAATGATATTGATCAATTACAGTAGACTAACATTGAAACAATCAAGAGAGCTTAATACATTAACATTTACCTATGAAAACAAAGTAATCAGCTCAATCAACTGCACATCATATAAATAGCAGACGAATATCACACAATGCAAAACAAAGTTGAAACTACTTTTAAAACATAAAAAATTACTTAAAGTGTTTGAGTACCCGGGGATCAGAATATTTGCCTGACAAAGACAGGAAAGTGAAGAATAAGAATGGATCTTGTAAAACCTACAAGAAAGCATAAATTAAGAACAAAATAAGAAAATCTTAAGCCTTTACAGGATTCCAAAATCATCTTTTGTTCAATAAATTGAAAAAATGGACCAAAAAATACTACCACAACAACAAAATCGTTGCAGCTTGAATTGTTTGATAAATTGTAGGATTAATTACTCATATGGATGCGGCTGAAGAATCTAAAATTCGGATTCATATGGAATCGAAACTAAGATTAGTTGTGAAGATGGAGATCGTGATTTACCTTTGAACCAATGGTGAATGGCTTCAACAGATATTATTGATGATGACTGTGACGAAACTTGGACACTCTTGGTGAAGTCTAAAGGTTATGTGCAACAATAGTATATTAGGGTTTTCTTTTAATTTTTATTTATTTTTAATTAATAATTGGGGGAATACTTAATTCAAGAAGAAAATTTTGTAGGGAAAAAGAGAAGGATGAAAGTAGCGTTCAATTATGTTTTTTACTGGCAAGTTTATTTTATTGTCACTAAAAAGATATATATTAGTGGCTATTGTTCATATGCCGCTAATTGTTTTGCTTAAAGAAGTAATTAGTAGCGAATGATTAATTGTCGTTAAATAATTATCGATAAAATCCAATTTTGTAGTAGTGAAATGAGTCCGAATCGTGGACTCATTAGCTCTCGATCAACATATTTAGATACTTCTATCATTATTTGACTGCTGACTATTGTGCCTGCTTTTGGATGTTAGTGCACAATCCTAGCAACAAACGAAGTAACAAATTCTACATATAAATATAACATAGATACCAAGATCTATAAATAACGTTGCGCTTTTAGTTAAATTCAATATCGTGACCATTTGATGTGAATGTTGTTGATTGCTGATATATTTTGCTTTTTTCTCTTACTTGAAAATTTTTCAGAAAAAATTGCACCCCAAATGAAAGTGTTTTTGGCCAATGTAAGGAAAATTAAGTGAATTCATGTGTAAAAAAGAATACAATTGTATTTATAATAGGACTAGTTCTTCGAATGTAAACCAAGTCATCAAAATGTCATATATATAGATTTGGTTTCTAAATTGTTAATTTGTTTTTTCTATTTATTAGATAATTAAAAATTAGTTCTCGATCCAATGAAGAAAGAACGAATTACGTCAGTACCACAACTATTGATGCATACATCATTTGACAATTTTCAATTTGCTTATTAGTAGAGAAAGTTTTTTTCTCTCTGAAGTTAGTCCAACTGTTTTTGATCTAATTAACTAAAAAAGGGAAGGGCTTTGAGAACGCAACTCTTGTGGTATAGGTGTATGGAATGAGGTTTTGACCCCTTTTAGATATACTGCCAGAGGTTTTAAAAAAAAAGTTTGAGATTCTATAATGATTAATTATAAGACTCTTGTATGGTCAACAACTATGGTCTTACATTTAACTAGATATGTGATTAAATTATTTGTACATACATGATTAATAATGTTTTATAAAAATTAATAATATTTTGTGGTGATTATTGTTTGTCTGTTTGCTACTATATGATAGTTTGTTTGTGGTTCTTAACAACCACATACCCTACTGTTAACTCAAATTATTTTCTCACTATTTTGTATATTAAAATACCTTCTTTTTTTTATGCAAAGCGTCTTGACATTGCTAGTGAGGATAGTTTTGTAGCTGTTCGGGTAGTGGATGTCTTCCATTTTTCAGTCCATTTTCTATTTCTTTTGGCATTTTTCAGATTGTGTGTAATTTCTTGCTTGTCCGTGTCAAATTTATATAATTTATTTCCTATTGTGAGTATTTACTTTATGTATTTGACTTTCTAACACATTGTTGAAATTTTGTATTCTGTATTTTGCCTTGTGCTTTCTACTACATTGTTTAAATTTTGCTTCCTTTTCAAGTCTGTCTTTATTGAAATTCCTGGAATTCTCTTTTTTCTAAAATTCTGCCTTACTTACACTATTTTATATTTGCTATTTTCTCAATGTCTATATTCTTGGTTTATTGTTTATTTCTGTCGTTGTTCATGACTTCTGGGTCAAAATCTACCCTCTTTGTTTGTTATTTCTCTCTAGTCGCTGCTCCTTGTCATTTTAGTATTAATATTTATTCTTGCTTATTTAATTGTATGCATTTAATTAATTTAGTGTATACCCTCAATTATTTCTTGTTTTTATCTTGTTTGTAGTTTTGCTAATCGGTCTTAGACTTTTCGCTTGATTTAGTAGTTTTAGTAACTTCATGTTTTATTTGCATCTTGTCTAGTTACATCTCTCTAGTGGATTTGGGGAATGATGGTGGACTAGAGTCATGTCTTCAGTAGAGGCTAGAGGCGAGGGGAAGTGGTGATATGTGGGATAAGAGTTCTCCTAAGCTACGAGTAGGGCTATTAACAGGGAAGTCCATAGAGTTTGTAAAGATTCTCAAGAAAAGGATGATAATTATAACTTGTTTAAAGGGTACCAGATGGGAAGGTACCAAGGCATGGGTGGGAAGGTTTTAAGTTGTGCTACTCATGAGTATCAAGAGATAGAAACGGAGTAGGTATTTTAGTTGATGGGGACCTTCGAGAGCCTGTGGTGATGGTTAGGAGAATCAATGATAGGATGATGACAATTAAGCTAGTCATTGGTGGGTTTATTTGAGCATTATTAGTTCTTATGCACCTCAAGTGGGATTTAACAATGGGGTAAAAATGCTCTATTGGGTGGATATGGATGAGGTAGTGAGAGGTATACAAAACATGGAGAAGATTTTAATTGGTGGAGACATTAATGGTCAAATTAGGGAAGCTTCTAGTGATTTTGATGATGTTCATGAAGGCTTTTGTTTTGGGAGTGGAATGGAGGTGGAGCATTGCTTCTTGATTTTGCTAAAGATTTTGAGTTGGTTAATGCTAACTCATACTTCATGAAATGGCAAAACAACTTGGAAACCGTTCGTAGCATGGTAGCTACGACTTAGATTGCTTGCTCCTTAGAAAGAGTGATTAATGACTTTGCAAGAATTGCATAGTTATTCCGAGTGAGAATATTACAACCCTATACAAGCTTTTTGTGATGGACTTGGAGATTAAGAGGCATAGGAGGAAGAAGACCTTATATGACAGAATGAGGTTGAAATTGGGTGTCTTCACCCCAACTCTTTCTCAAGTGATGGGGGAGAAGTTTATTGGTATGGGATCTGGAGTAAATAGTGGTAATGTGAATAACATATGGGATAAGGCAGATCGTTGCATTAGGGGAGTAGCTATAGAGATGTTAAGGGTATCAAGGGGTAACTTTGGTGGTCATCAAGGATATTAGTGGGGGGATGTAAAACTCTAGGCAAAGTGAAAACCAAGTAGGTTGCATATACAAAGTTTGTGGAGTGTGTGGGCGAGGAAGAGAAGTTAAACCTTAAAGAGATTTATAAGACAACAATTCTACGCATGCTTGTCTTTGTTCTTTCAAAATTCTATCAGAATCTCATTTGTTCCGATCTCTCATCCCCTGCTCATCGTACTAATAATGTGTTTAACCTCCACTACCCTAAAACACCTAGAGTATCAACATTCCCAAACTCTTTTCGTGTGCACTAACTCATCTAAGATAATGTCTTTGTCCCTTACTTCGTTTAAGTGTTTTTGGAAGTATGTTTGCCATCTTTTTGTAATGTAGGTCCCTTCCACCACCACCTTGTCTTTCTGTTGAAGTTTACTTTTAGTTACTGCAGTAACTTTTAGCAAAACAAGTTATTTAGTTTGAATAAATTTGAATTTTGAATTTGAGTTAGTTTGTTTATGTTGTTGATATATTTTAGGTTATTTAAATTTTAAATTATGCAGATTATGTGTTTTATGTTGGCTATTTAAAGCCCCTCAATGCTTAATAAAATTATTGAAATCTATTGAAAGTCATTTCAATCCATTGAGAGACATTTTCAATCTTTTTGTGCTGCCCCAATTTTTAAAAAACACCAACAGTGGTATCAAAAGCTTCATTGATCTTATGGGATCTGTGAAATCTTCCAAAAACTACCATACATTTTTAACCCGTAAGGGCTACCTTTTTAACCCATCAGGGCTACCCATTTTAACCCATCAAGGCTACCTTTTCAACCCGTGCTTTTTTCAACGTACATGCTTTTCTAAATCATTTTTTAACCAAAATAATGGCAAGCAGCTGTCTCTCTTAGAATGTCCCACAAATTTTCACAGACGAAAACTATCCAATTTGGTCTTTGAGAATAAAATCATATTTTGAAACCTATGTGATATGTGAGGTTGTGATGGAAGAAAAACCCTTACAACCTCTTTCTGCAAATCATACAAAAGTTCAGATTAAAGCACTTTCAAAAAAACTTCTACACAAGACAATGTCATCGCATGTGTTTTTGAAGAACAAAATCAAAAGAAGAAAAAGAAAAAAGAAGAAATTTTGCAAGTTTAAAAACAATGAAAAAAATCCACCATAAACTATCAAAGCAAAAATTGAGGAGGAGCATTTTTTTCAATTGAAGTAACTAAAGCAAAGGAGGAGTGTTGAAGTTTTCTTTTAGTTACTGCAGTAACTTTTAGCAAAATAAGTTATTTAGTTTGAATAAATTTGAATTTTGAATTTTAGTTAGTTTGTTTATGTTGTTGAGATATTTTAGGTTGTTTAAATTTTAAATTATGCAGATTATGTGTTTTATGTTGGCTATTTAAATCCCCTCATTGCTTATTAAAATTATTGAAAGCTATTGAGAGTCATTTCAATCCATTGAGAGACATTTTCAATCATTTTGTGCTGCCCTAATTTTAAAAAAACACCAACACTTTCTAATGCTTGATGCATATTTCAATTAGCGACATTTTATCTCTCTCAAAATTCTTGATCCTTCAAAATTTCCTATCCTCATCTTTGGCCTCTAGCTCGACATACAAGAATTTGAAAGCAGATGCTTTTGAAGTAGTAACTGCTAACTTGGCTTGAGTGTTTATCGTCTTATACTTTTTTAAGTGTCAGCTTCTTTTCCTCATCCACACACTCCCCAATTTTTTTAGAGACAACCTTATTTTCTTCAACTTTTCCCTAGACTTCTCTGTTTCACCTACTCATCGATGACCATCAAAGTTAACCCTCGATACACCTAGCACCTTTGTAGCCGCTTTTCTGATGAAATTGGTTGTCTTATCTCACATGTTTCTGAAATCTTTGCTACTAATCCAGGCCTTTATACCAATCAACTTCTCCTTCATCTCTGTATAAAGAGTAGGGTCAAGTCACCTAATTCAATCCTCAGTCAGTCATATAGGGTTTTCTCCTCCTATTCTCTTAATCTCATAGTTCATAACCAAAAGCTTATGTTGGCTAGTAAGATTCTCACATGATATAAACTTTTTATCCTTACAAAGGCCTCTATCTACAAAGACCTCTATCATCCTTTCTACGAAGCAAGTTATCTATCCAAGTATTTATAACACCTCTGAAATGGGAAAGTTTACTTGGAAAGGGAAGGAGTAGATTTTTGGCTACTACTTCAGACCTACGAGATCATCTACGGTTTGTTGAAGCCTCTACATGTCATAGGTGGCACTCGTAGGAACTGAGTTAAGTTTGGGAAAATTCAAGTCCTAGTAAATTGATCTACGATTGACTAGGACAAGTCGTGAGATCGCCTATAGGGCATAGGAAGTGTCTGTAGAAATGATCCAGACTTAGTGAAATTTTAGACTTAAAGTTGATGTCTACGGATAGGGTCTACGAACCATAGAAAGGTTGACGGTTCGTAGAAATGGTTTCGTGAGAAGTGGGTTAAATATTGGGTTTCTAGCACTTGAATCTATGGTTGACCAGTTTGGACTATCGAGTCCTCCAGCAATTTTTAATTAGGGTGTTTTTGTCTTTTTCTATCAACCTAACCTCTAAACTATGTCATTTCGAAACTATAACTACCACTTTAACTGAATAAACCTTCAAAAATACCTCATTCTATCATATACACTCAAATCCCCAAATTCCCTCCTATTCTCTCTCAAGCTCCAAGGTGAAAGCTAAGGTTTCAAGCTTCAGGGTGACAATCTCAATCTCTTTCTTATGCATTGATTATTAAAGTTTTTGGGAATCCCAAATGGATCCCTTCCATCCATCAGGTAACAAAAGAACTTAAATCTCCAATTCAATTTCACCCAATTCATTGGTCATTTTGATTATGATTCAATTGAAGTTATTCTATATTATTATACATGATTTAACCTAATTACATGATTTGAAATTGACTTCGTTTAGACCCAAGATTTATTCTTTTTTATTTTTTCACCTATGAAGTATGAACTACAATCATGAATATATAAGGGATTTAATGCATATTTTATGAAAGGAAGAAGTTATGATTTAAGAATGCTTTTAACTTAATTATCAATGGTTTGTAAAAGTTTTCTCACAGTTTGAAAGAAAATCATGATTTTAGATTCTTAGAAAGGTAAGTGTTTATTATGAAAAGGTTTATGAAATCATGGTTTTCAAAGGAGCTACTCTTACACGATTTTATTACTTGAATTGGTATTTTGATTATTGTCTTTCCTAATGTTAATTTTTAATAATTGACTTTGTCTACTCCATTGGGATTTTACTTAGCACCCAGAGGACTTTGAGGTGGAGGCTCAAATAGGGTAGTTTCTAATAGCAATCTCTAGTTCAAAACTACGTGCCGTTGTAGGTTGTCTTAAATGACTTAGCTAGTGGATCCACATAGCCTAAATGAATGATATGGAGTTCTACCTTGGCAATTAGACTCCCTCTTTTTGGTGTGAGGGTTACACAAAATTTGATGTCATAACTCGCATGGTTTATTGTTAGTTAAAGCTAATATTCCACAAAAGAACTATGATTTTTTCTTAAATCTTTCATTATACCTTTTTATTAATGCATGACCTTGTCTGATGTGTATAATGACTTTGTTTTCTAAGATTTTACACCTCTTGGTCATGCATTACATGTGTTAAGCCTACTATAGTATCATGTCTACATTTACACATTTTTCCACACTTAGTACATTCCATGTACTGATGCATACTTGTACCTATATTATCTCATAATATAGGGTCTGACGCTCCTTCTCTTCCTGTTCATGGCTAGCTTGGATTGCTTATAGCTATTCGATTGGTGAGTCCTAATACTCCAAGGGCAAAGCAATGAAGACCATTTATTGTTTTTATTCTTTACTCTTGAGACTTTTTATGTGGTGTATGGGTTACGTCCCAACCAACCTTATGTTGTTTTCGAAGGGCTTGTCACAACATAATTATGATTCAGCACTTATGTTCAAACTCTCGTTTATGATATGAGACGACTTACTTAAACCCTCTTATTGTATATTCTATTGTGTTGCATGTATATCAAGTGGATTTTACAGGGCCTCTCGGGGTCATATACACCATGTGACATCTACAGTATACTTTGGATCGTGACAGTATTAACAACCATGCTATGAAAGGTAACTGATTGTCTCTCCCTTTTTGGAACTCCCAAGTTAGAAATTACATTACTAACTCAAAAGCTTTTGCAAAATCCAAAATTGAAGCTCTACTTCCATTCATCTCCCAAAAAACAGACGCTTTGTGAAATCACCAAAGCTACTACAAATTGCCTCTATATGGTAATTTAAACTCATCCACATCATAGGCCTTGATACCTACCCATTTGGTCTCTTTGATATAAATAACATTTATCTTCCTCATTATGAGAGTCTTCACTAGCTTGATGAAGTTTTCCGTTCGTGATCCTATGTTCCATGACCCTATGCCTTCAGCTTAAAAAAACTTCATTACCAAGTTTCCGCTATTTTCCCTTGCCGCCGACCTTAACCTAATACATGAATTTAGTCCACTATTGTTCACCAAATTCATTAGGGAGATGTATGCTAAATAGGATGTAAAAGATATAGAAATCTACTAGAACTAATTAAGAAAATGTAGAGTCTAGAACTAATTTACTATACAAAAATCGATGAAAATCAAGAAATAATATAATGAATGAACAAACGAAATCAGCCCTAGAATATGTGTACACCCAGTATACTAACACAAGACAAGCCACAAGCATTTATGCAATATATGACACTACCGATCAAGAGAAAGTCAGATATGTAATAGTATACTAACACAAGATATCACAAATTAAAAATAGGTGATGCAGGGATTCCCCATCACTCCTGCATAGTGGACAAACCTCATCAATTTCCCTCATTCATTGCCCAAGTATATCCCTAGTTTGTAGCCTTCCCTTTAATGCTAACCAAAGGATAAAATTCCACTTAGGGCATCCCATGTTATTGCATACCAATTTCATTCAACTGACTCTAGGTAGTTCTCCTAGCAACATCTTATACATCTTCTTGATAGAGAACTTATGCATTCCCATGAAATCTGTTACATTTATCCCAATATTCTCTATGTATCGCTGATGAGTCCTCAGATTGGACTTAGTTAGGGCTTTATTTTAATAGAAATAGTGTCCTCAAATGCCTATTTTCTCTCAATATCTAATGAAAACTCTCAAGTTTCAGGTATTTGAAGTTTTAATGGAATCATGGACACTTAGTCACAAAAAGGAACAAAAAGGCTAAGGAGAATGAAGAAATTGAATCCTGAGCATCGCCAAGCATACCTGGCGAATCGCCGACTAGACATACTTCACCCTTTGTTCCAATATGCGAAGCCCTGAAGGAAGAGGATCAAAATGGCGGTGAAAGGAGCAGTCGGCGTATCCCCGATCAATTCTGCGAAGTAGAAATATACTGCCCAATGGTCCAGGATGCAAAGATATTTTAGGCAAGCACAGAAGGGCGACGAACCAGATGATGGGCGAATCGCCGAGTTGATCGGCGATTCCCACTTACCTCGCCGAACGATCCGCCGCAGCACTATTTTCTGAAACTATAAATAGCTCTTTATTAGTTTTTAGGAGATCCGAATATTATTGTAATTTTGAGACTTAGAATATTAGCTTTGCATTTTTCTCTCAAGTTTAGAAAGGGTTTTTGCGAGACTTGAAGAAAGGAGTTCATCTTCCCCAAGTTGGAAGTGGGTCTTCTCTATTCTTGTTCCTTTGCTTAAATCAAGGTTTAATTTCTTCTACCCATTTGATTTCATTATCATTTTAGGTGTAATTGCTTATTTCTTGATGTGTGGCTAAAAACCCCTATTCTTGGGGTGTGATTTAGCGAATATGTGTTGATATTATTGTTGGGTCTTGCTTGCTGATAGGTTAGATGTATTTTAATGGTGATTTAACCTAATGGTTGTGGATTAATTTAATGGGTTTGTAGTTGCAATGTGTTTTCGGCTTGCTCGAGAGAGAGGTCGCGAAACCAAGACCGTTAGACTGATGGCCTAAGGAGTGGGTCGACATGAGGTTCTGCCCGAGAGGGTGAGCCCTAGTCCCATATCCTAACACTCAACTCGAGAAAGTGAGTGGGGTAAGGCGTAGGCTGGCCTTCATGCGGCAAATAGGTGTCCGAGAGGAACCCATTTGAAAAGGGGTAAGCTGCCTGATGAGTCCACAAATTGGACTCATTTAGGGCTTTATTTTGATAGAAATAGTGTCCTCGAATGCTTATTTTGTCTCAATATCTGATGAAAACTCTTAAGTTTCAAGTATTTGAAGTTTTAGTGGAAGCATGGACACTTAGGCGCAAAAAGGAACAAAAAGAACAAAGAAGCTGAAGCATGAGCATCGCCAAGAAACTTTGGCGATTCGCCGAAAAGACAGACTCCGCCCTTTGTTCCAGTATGCGAATCCCTGAAGGAAGAAGATCAAAAAGATGATGAAAGGAGCAGTTGACGTGTCACCGAATAGTTCCGTGAAGCAGTACTATACAGCCCAATGGACCAGAACGTGAAGATGCTGAAGGCAAGCATGAAATGGCGATGAAACAGAAGAAGGACGAGTCGGCGAGTCATTCGGCGACATCCACTAGCTTCGCCGAAAGATCCGCCAGCGCCATTTTCTGAAGTCTATAAACACTAAACTTGTTATTAATTTTATAAGCCCCGAACCATTATTATTATTTTCAGAATAGAATAGTACATTTTTAGATATTTTCTCCCAAGTTTGGAGAGAGTTTTGTGGGAGACTTGAAGAGACAAGGATTTCATCTTCCCCAAGTTGGAAGTGGGTCTTCTCCATTCTTCTTCCTTTGCTTAAATCAAGGTTTAATTTCTTATACCCATTTGATTTTAGTATCATTTTAGGTGTATTTTGTTGTTTCTTGATGTGTGGCTAAAAACCCCCATTCTTGGGGTGTGATTTAGCAAATATGTGTTGATATTG
>JAJOOE010000386.1:0-48721 GCA_036250405.1 Solanum raphanifolium | reverse complement strand
TTGGACAAGTATTTTGTAAATGAGCTTGACTCTTGTTCTATGATGTCATTTTGAAATGGTTTGCCCTTAATCCCTATTTCCCGTTAATTAATGTTGAAAGTACTTCCGCGACCGATGAAGTGTGATGACAAGTTTGAGAGGCTTGTTTGGGGTTCCTTCGGGTTCCTTATTCGCCATGTCATGTCTAGGCCCTAGGCTTGGGTCGTGACAATATTACTGCACACGATTGTTGACATCTGAATTGGAAGTGGTGTCTTTGATTACGTGAAAACATCAAAATGGCGCCGCTACCGGGGAGTGGTGTAGTTGAGAATTTTTAGTTTAGTAGTATTTTTGTTCTTCTTAGTTATAGTTCTACTTACTTAATTTTTGGTTTTGTTTTGCTTGATTGTGTTGGAAACAGGAAGTATAAGCGTAAACGGCACCAATGGCAGCTAAGTAGGCCATCAAGATGACATCGAAAACCTCGACGATGTCCATGAGCCTCATTCTAAAGACCACTATCTTATGTGCGGTATTGGTGCAATTCGTTTACCTCCTACAGAAAAGAATGCAGTATTTCACATCACGAGTATCATGTTGCAACTTTTGCAACTAAAGGGGCTCTTCAGTGGTTTGGTCCATGATGACCCTCATGAGCATCTTAGAAACTTCATGGATGTGTGCAGAGCATTCTCTTTCAAGAATATCTCCCAAGATTCGGTCTAATTGAGGTTATTACCGTTCTCGTTGATGGGAGAGGCGTGCAAGTGGTTGGCTGAATTGCCATGTGTATCCATCACTTCTTTGGAGGAGTTGGTAACCGCATTTCAAGTGTGATTTTTCCCTCCTTCGAAGATGATGACTCTTCGGGATAACATTCAGAGCTTTAAGTGTATAGAAGGGGAGCCTATACACGAAACTTGGTTGCGGTTCAAAATGTTAGTGCTTCAATGCCCAACCCATGGCTTGCCTGATAACGTGCTATTGTAGTATTTTTACCGGAGTCTGGATTCGGTACTGAGACCCAAGCCCAGAGTGATGCACCGGGCATTGATGCTCGGACAAATGGAGCGACTGTTTAGACAGGATTCCTTTTTCCCTCCCTCTATGTCTTACTTTTATTGACTTATGGATATTTTATTTCTTGCATTTGAGGACAAACAACTTTTGTTTGTGGCGGGGTGAGGCCCACCTTTTGTGGTGAATGTTCTGCGTATATATATGGGTTTTTGAGCGACAAAATGTGTTTAGCACTATTTTCGTGGATGTTTGAGCTTGTGGCTACTTGCTTTAATTGCAAATGATTTTTGGACCCTTCCGAAAAATTTTGTGCCGCCTCTTGTTTTTGTTTGAATGTGGTTGTTCTCTTGCAAATTTGTGTATCGGTCTTGATTAATATCGATGGCTTGAAAAGTTCTCTTAATTGAACAAAAATGAATGTGCGGCTACGATGAGGCCAAATGAAGTTACATAGACAATATGTGAACTTTCTGCATCTCGTTGTGACTAGCCAATTATAAAATTGTGTCTCTTGTGATGAACATTGCACACTAGCAAAAGTGTGGAGTCTTGTTTGACATTTGTGTCAATGCCTTGTGTGATGAGCTTACCATGAACCAAGTGTGATGACACCTAGAATTTGCCCCGTAGGTCCGGTTGACTAAGTGATGCAATCTCTTGAAATGATCTTAGGCAACTTTGAAGAGTGAAACAATTTGACATTATACCTCTTTTTGTGGCCTACCATGTGAGTGTGTGAACTTCGCTTGAACACCTTTTGAGCCTAAGCCTTTACTTGGAAGAAACTTGATAAAATTGTGACCTTTCTTTATCCCTTCACCCTTAATCCTCATGAGATGTTGTTTGTCTGAATAGCCAACTTAGGCCAAAAGCCTAAGTTTGGAGTGTGGTGAAAAGAGAAGGTAAATCAAGAAGTGCAAAGAAGTCCCCTTTGACCCATGATTTTGAGAAAGATGGAACCCTTCCATACAAAAAAATAAGAAGAAAATAATGAAAAAGAAAAAGAACGAAAAATTTGTGAAAGTACAAAAAGAAATGGGGTGTCCAACAGTCCATGGAAGATGAATAATGGAGTAACTTGTGAGCACGAATGAGAATGATGAAGAAAAGGAAAGAAAGTGTTGTTCACACCACATTTCATGAGGATAGAAGTCACTAAGCGTAAATGACCATACCTTTACACTCAACCCCGCTACAAGCCTTGGAAAAGACCTTTTTGATCTTGAGTGAGAGGAAACAAGTGTTGATTGGAAAATACGGGCAAACCTATGGGTGAAGTCATGCATTGTGTTTATCTTTTTGAGTGTGAGTGTTGATTTTGATTCCGGAGCTATAAATTGTTGAACCATTGTGTGTGAATATGGAATCATTCTTTGTGTGAGGGCATTTGAGTACCTTTGTTGAGCTTGAACTTGCATTTGAAGCAAGTATTGATAACTTGAGAGTCTTTGATAATGGTGAGTCACAAGTTGAATCTTTGAGGGCACAATAGATCCTTGCATGAATAAGATGAGTCGTTTTGTGTGCATTCATGATTGAATCTTGTGTAACACTGTTTGAGACATCCTTTTTTAACTGCTGAACTTAAGTTTTACTTGAGGACAAGCAAAAGTTTAAGTTGGGGTGTTGATGAGTCCACGGTTTGGACGCATTCAGAGCTTTATTTGGATAGATTTAGTGTCCTCAAATGTTTATTTTGTGCCAATAACTGATATAAAAACCTTGATTTCCAGGTATTTGGATTGAGGAACAAATCATGGAAACTAATGAGCAAAAAGGAACAAGGTAGCTGAAAGAACGAAGAAAACAAGTCCTGGTGATCGCCTAACCCATTGGGCGAGTCACCGAATGGCTATGATATTGCCTAAACTTCCACTGTGCCAAGTTCTGAAGGAGAAAATCATGTCAGCAATGGAATGGAGCAGTCGGCGTGTCGCCGAACGATTCCATGATGCAGTGTTGGATCGCCCAAAGTTACAGAACTTGAGGATGCTCAAGACCAAGGAAGAAAGGCGATGGTACTGACCAAAGGGAAGATCGCCGAGTGGATCGGCGATCCTGACTTACGACGCCGATTGGTCCTTCGTAGCATATTTTTGGTAACTATAAATACATTTCTGAATTCTTAGTTTTGTATCAGTTTTCAAAATATACAATTAGTTTTCATAATATCGAATTTCTGAGATAGAACTCTAAGTATTAAGACAATATTTTCCTTAGCTTCGAAAAATTGAAGTTTTCCATTTTTGAGAAATTGGAAATGTGTCTTTGAGATTCTTCAATTTGGACCTTTGTAAAGACGAAATTAATATTACCTAATTGATGAAAACACAATTTGGTAATGATTACTATCTTTTAATGATGTAAAGCTTAAACCCCAATTCTTGTGGTGTGATTATGGGTTGATTTAGCTTATGGGTATTGTTATTTGATATTTTAAATGTTGTTTAAAAGTGATTTCAATCAGTAATTGTGGGTTAATTTAAAGGGTTATAGTTGCAAATGCAATTCTACCTTCGTGTTTTTGGCTTGCTCGAGTGAGAGGTTTTAAAACCAAGATTACTAATTTGATGGTCAGTGGGTATTGGGTTGTCATGGGTTCAGCTCGAGAGAGTGAATCCTAAACTCTTTTCCGCACATTCAGCTCGAGAGAGTTAATGGACTAAAGCGTAGGCTGTTCTTAATTGCTGCTTATTGGTGTTCGAGAGAAACCAATTTGATTCGAGGTAAATTGTCCGAGAGAGTTTATCCCCACTAAATTAAAGTCTTGTTTATTCACTGATTCACATCTATTTACTATCAGTTGCAATCACCCATTTGTCTACCTTAGCCTGTAATCCAATCACATCCTAAGAACTCGTCTCTTTACTTGTTAATTAGTGCTCTATGATGCTGTTGAAGTTGATAATTACAATCAAAACCCCCATATTTGACACCTGTGTCACCCCTAAATTTAAAGTATGCTTTTATTCGTAAATATCTTTACCTATGATTGACTTGAACATATTTGTACTTGGATCTTGAATCTTAAGCACGTACCACTCATCGTGGGATTCGACCCCAACTTACTTAGTTGGGTTATATTACTAACTAACTATCGTTGACACTTAGAATTGGAAGAAGTGTCCTGATACGTGAAATCAACCGACCTCCCTCGGAATCCTTTGGCTTTGGGCGCTCGTGGGGAAGAATGTACATGTCCTTCTCCCCATCCCTTTCTTTCCAAACGTGATTTCGTTCCCTCCATTGTCTATCACGATCTCTCCAACCTTCATCACTGCTCCAACCTTGGTTACCACCCTACCTCGGGTAGTTTGCATGATAACCACCTCCTAGGTTGGCTAGGAAATTCACCTCTTCGTTGTACAACGCCTCAAACTTGGCCTCTTTAGGGTTCACACACCCAACACCCACGACATTGACACTCCTAGCACCAGCTCCCATGACATTTTTAGACAAAATATCAAGTTGGGTCATGATCTTGGCCATGTTCTGATCCCTCTCTTAGTCTTTCTCCATCTGCTCTTTGGTCAGTTTGAAAGTGAGGGGAGACACCTGGTCTTCACAGGTGTACCATGCCCGGTTGATTGTGATCATGCCATCCAAGAGCTGAGTTGCTATCACCTAAGGTTTCTACATTAAACGTCCCGGAGAAAGTTGGTCAGCAACACCCTTGTTACCAAATCAAGGCTCCGGTAAAAATACTACAGCAAAACATTGTTGGGTAAACCATGAATTGGGCATTGTAATGCCAACTTCTTGAATCGCAGCCAAGTCTCATGAATTGGCTCAACCTCCAAATGCTTAAAGCTCTGAATTCTGTCTCGAAGAGTCATCATATTTGAAGGATGAAAAAATCACACTTGGAATGCGGTGACAAGCTCTTCCCATGAAGTGATTGAGTCTCGCAGCAATTCAGCCAGCCACTTACACACTTCCCCAATTAGAGAAAACGAGAACAACCTCAACCAAACCGACTCTTGGGATATATTCTTGAAGGAGAACGACCCGCAAACATCAACAAAATCTCTGATATGCTCATGGGGATCCTCATGAACCAAACCACCAAACAGCCCCTTCAATTGCAAGAGCTGTAGTATAGTGCTAGTAATGTGGAACACAACGTTCCTTCAACCGGCGGCAAACGAATGGAACCAATTCCACCCATAAGATGAGGGTCATTAGCATTAGGCTCATTGGCATCGTTGAGGTGGCCGATTTCATCTTGGTGGCCCACTTGTTTACTATTGCTTCCATTCACACTCATGCTCTATGTTTCAAAATACAAACAAGCAAACCAAAACTAAAAATAAGTAGATTCCACTATAACTAACAAGAACAAAATTTAACTTACCTAAAGAATCTTAACCAACACCACTCACTGGAAGCAGCCCCATTTTGATTAGACGTATTAAGGAAACTTCATCCAATTCTAAGTGTCAACGATCGCTAGTCAGTATAATAACTCAACTAAATGAGTTGCGATCAAATCCCATAGGGAGTGGTACGTGTTTAAGATTCAAGAGTAAAGTCTAAACATGTTCAAGTCAACCATAGGAATAAACATTATTGAATAAACACATAATTCAAATTAGGGGTTGACACAAATGTCAAATAACAGGGTAGTTTTGAATGTAGTTATCAACTACAACAACAACAAATAATATGAAGTAACTAATATTGAGATGGGTTCTTGGGATGTAATTCGATTATAGGCTAATACAGACAAATGGGCAATTGCAACCGTTAGAAAATAGCTGTAAATTAGTGATTAGGCTAGACTATAGAGGAGGTAAACTTTTTCTTGAACAATTTACCCTAAATCAAGTCAGTTTATCTCATACACCGACAAGCAAGTAATTAAGAACAACCTACTCCTTAGTCCATTCACTCTCTCGAGCTGAATGTGTTGAAAAGGGTTTAGGATTCACTCTCTCGAGTTGAACCCATGACAACCCAATACCTACATACCATAAATCAATAATCTTGGTTTTAAAACCTATCTCTCGAGCAAGCTAAAAACACGAAGGTAGAACTGCATTTTCAACTACAATCCTTTATTTTTAACCACAATTAATTATTGAAATCACTTCTTGACAGCATTTAAACTAAAAATTAGAAATACCCATCAGCTAAATCAACCCCTAATCATATAATCACACCCCAAGAATTGGGGTTTTAGCTAGACATCATGAAAAGATAACAGTCATTACCAAATCGTGTTTCCATCAACTGGGTAAGATTAATTTCATCTTTGAAAAGGTGCAAATATAAGAATCTCAATAACCCACTTCCGATTTCTCAAAAATGGAAAACTTCAATTCTTCAAAGCTAGGGAAAACTTAGTCTCTCCACTCAGAGTTCAAAACTTTATAAAAATTCAGAATAAAATCTCAATACTCAATAATATCCCCTAAACTAATTATTCAAAAACCTATTTATAGTCACCAAAAATATGTTGCGAAGGACCATTCGGCGCAATAAGTCGGGCTTGCCAATCAACACGGCGATCCTCCCTTTGGTCAGCTCCATCGTCTTTTTGCTTTGGCCTTCAGCATACTCAAGTTCTATAACTTTAGGAGATCCAACACAGCACCGCGGAACCACTCGGCGACACGCCGACTACTCTTTTTTCTCACCAACTTGATATTTTCCTTCAGGGCTTGGCGCACTGAACTTTGGGTGAGATGTTGGCCATTCGGCGACTCGCCAAAGGGACTTGGCGATTACCAGGCCCTTCATTTCTTTCTTTTTTCAGCTTGCTTCTTTCCTTTTTGGAAATTAGTGTCCATGCTTTGTTCCTCAATCCAAATACCTGGAAATCAAGGATTTTACATCAGTTATTGACAGAAAATGAGCATTTGAGGACACTAAATCTATCAAAATAAAGCCCTAAATGAGTCAAAATCTAGGACTCATCAAGAGCCTTCAGAGGTCATGGACCACCTCACGAGCCTTGGAAAGGCTCGTGTAAGCCGGACAAAACCTCCCCAGCTCAAGCATCAGACCACGGAGCCTTCCACAGGCCGTCGTATTGATGACAGGCTGTGGGAGGGTCCATGGACCAGAGCTAGCGGACCACCAGACCAAGTGAAGAACCAAGTCGACCTTTACGGTTCGTGATCCTTCACATGGGCCATAGTAGGGCTCGTTGTCAAACCACCCAAAACCAGTAGCTACTGGCCAAGTACCATGACCTACTTGATGCTCTGTGGTCCCTGTGACTATCCTTCATAGGTCCCGTAATCGGCCCTCATCAGATTTTAAGTAGGGTCATTTTGGTCTTTTCCCCTATAGGTTAGACACCTAAACTACATCGTTTCACCCCTAAACTACAAATTTTTTGTTAGTTTAAGCTCAGTAACATAGTCAGAACCTACCCTAATCGATCATTCCCCAAAATCAGGCAAAAATTAAAGCAAAAGAAGAGAAAAAAGTCGACCAAGCTCTCTCTAAGAACACAGCAGGTTTTTATCAGTTCCATCCTTGAAATCAGAATATTTCTTCATGAAATTAATCACCACGTATGTGGGATTTCATTAGTGGATTCGTTTCATCCACTAGGTTCGAGATTTCAGTCAGAATCTTGATTCCCTGAATATTGCTTAGACCTAGGGTTTCTAGAACTTCAGACAATGGTTGTGATTTAGCCGTTAAGGTATTCCTAATCATATTATTGTGTATTCGTAACAATGTTGCTTAGTTCTTGCATGACTTTCATAGCCCTAGTTGTGTAGATTCGTTTAGTTCATGAATTACACTAGCTAGGACAGATAAACAGATATACATGCCTCAGTTTTCAATGTTTCATTATCAGTATTTGATGTTGCATTTTTTTAATGTTAGCATGCCATAATATCGAGCTATTCAATATAATTCAGTTATGTTGTATTTTACACATTTCCAATTGGGTGTAAACTTAACACCGAGTTGGACTAGAGTTAGTAACCCTCATAGTCCTAGAACTATGTGCCCCCATAGGTTTATAATTCCCCTCTTTGGGCATCAAATTTCGTTATCATGCCAATCATGCCTCCATACCCTTGGCAAGGTATATTGGGTCATCTCGATGGGCTTATACATCGGACTTCACATTTAGCTCATGTGGTTTTATGTCGGTAGATAGTGGCTCCCATAGTCAGATTCTAGTGTATTGACAAGGTTACCAATTACATTTTCAGTATTCAGTTTCAACATGTTTTGTACTTGGTCATTGCACTCAGTTTAGTTTATATTCAATATATCTCAGTATATATATCATGTTCAGATTATATCATTGCTCAGTATGCTTTGTTCAATTACATGTTTGTTCAGCTTTCTTATCATGGATGCTCAGTACCTTCAAGTACTGGCACATACTTTGCATTACATCTTTTCGTGATGTAGGTTCAGGTCCTCAACATCCAGATCACGAGTAGATCGGTCCCTAATCTATATTCAGAAGTATCAATGGTGAGTCCTCATTCTTCGAGGATGATAGACATGTTCTTTATATTTCTACTCTTTTATTTTAGTTTCAGTTTTAAGAGAGTTAGTTGGGGGATGTCCCATCATCTCTAGTTAGTTGGAGGCTTATTTCAGACATAAGACAGATTCAACATCAGTATTTCAATTATAGTTCAGTATCTTAAACTCTGGCTTAGTATTTATTTATTCAGATTACTATTAGGTATTCCCCACTTTACGTTAATTATGGTTTTAAGCTTTCGCATAATCTATTTTATTTGGTAACCTTTTAGTATGTTTATGATATGCCAGCTCAGGGTCCTGTGTTTATGTTAAGGGGGTAGCCTCGGGGTGTGACAAACTTGGTATCAGAGCCTTAGGTTTAAGAGTCCTAGGATGTATATATGAAAAGCCGAACTAATTAGAGTTTTTTTATGGGTGTGAAGTGCACCACATCTAATGAGAGGGAAGCTACAAAGTGTTTTAGGCAAAAACTTCACTTTCTTTCTACTCTTATTGTGCGTGAGGTATGATCCAACTTCTCGTTTCTTATTCGTCGTTATGCATTTCAGATCATACTTCCTAGCTTATGCCAGGAATGCTAATGCCCGCAACGCAAACGCAACTGCTCCGGTCCCAGATCATGAGGTTGCAAATGCACAGTTTCGAAACGTTATTCAGCTTTTGGCTTAGTTTGTAGCCAACCATAACAATCAGTGGGTTCGAGTTCGTACAAATACTAATGGTGGATCAGGTGCAGCTAGGGTTCGAGATTCTATTTGCGTGAATCCACCTGAGTTTTTAGGGTCACAGATTGGTGAGGATCCACAAAATATCATTGATCAGGTTAGGAAGACTTTTGCAGTGATGCATGTGATATATTGTTAGTTTACTGTATTTTTAATACATTTTACTTAAGAGTTGGGTGTGTCTAGGGTAATTTTGTATTAGAATTAATGTTTTTAGGTTATATTTGCAGGAAATAGGCTTGGACGAAGTTGAGAGACACAACAACTGAATTTCTGTAGAAGGAGTAACCTACGGACCGAAGGTCCAGTCACGCTCCGTAGGTTTGTGGCGTAGATAGAAAATCAGGTAAGTCTTGACCAAGTGTGGAACCACGATGGCTATTGATAGACCGTAGGTCGACCTATATGACGTTCTGCATGTCCGTCATTTGTATCAAAAAGTCTGAGTTCTAGTACCTGATGAGAAAGTCTAAGTATGGAACCATGAGAGGGGACCCACGGATCGTAGGTCAACCTATTGTCCATTCTACAGGTCCGTCGTATGCATCAGAAAGATGAAGGTTCCAACCTCTATGGAAACGTTCTAAGTCCTGAGCTACGGAAGGGACCTACGGGGCATAGGCCAATCCACGATCCATAGGTCAGTCTCGTCGAGTGAAGCCGCATCTAATATTTTATTTCATTATTTCGTTTCCTTTTTGTTTGGGACTATGTTTTCTATAAATAGGGTATGTAAACCTCGTTTTTGGGGGTTAGCTAGTATTGTGTAACTTTAGTTCTTAGTGTGTTCTTGGGAATTAACTTGCAAACATTAGCAATTTGATTTCCTAATTTCGGTTTATATAGATTCTTTCTTTGAATTTCAATTGAAAATTTCAGGTTTCTTTTACTCATTACTTAAGTTCATGAATTCTTCTTCTAACAATATGAAGCTAATATGGGTAACTAAATCCACAACTAGGGTTGTGGGAAACATGAGCAATTAATAAAGTATGAATAATAACTAAGTAATTCTTGAATAGTGTTGATGCATACGTTGGTAATTCTTTCGCTTAGAAGTCTTTTTAACGAGTGCATGCATTAGAACTCGCTTTGTTGCTAGTTGCCGAACTAAGGAGGTAGTTAATAAGAAAAGAATTATCAATAGAGATTTAGTGTGATACTATCTAATAGTCTAATGTGAATTGGTGCGAGGGTGCAAATTACGCCATACATTGATGTGATATCTAATCTGAGGTAAAGGTAAGGGTTAGTAAATTATACACACGTAGCCGGACCAAGGTGTGTGGTGAATTTTCCTATTTGGTGGACCAAGATCTTAGGGATACATGTCTTACCACTTTGAATGTGATAACCTAGGATAGGATTACTATTATTAGGATTACCGTGTTATGAGATTATAGGGAACACATTCCTAGTTATTTTTAATAATCTGAATATAAATAAATACTCAGTTCAAAGCTATTTTTATTCTTTTTATTTTTGTTTCAATTTAAATTCCCCCCTTTTTATATAACAACTATCGAGTTAAATATTTCCTATTGACAACATTCTTCCCTATTCTTTGTGGGATCGACCCCAACTCATAGTTGGGTAAACCTCATTTTTGGGGGTTAGCTAGTATTGTGTAACTTTAGTTCTTAGTGTGTTCTTGGGAATTAACTTGCAAACATTAGCAATTTGATTTCCTAATTTCGGTTTATATAGATTCTTTCTTTGAATTTCAATTGAAAATTTCGGGTTTCTTTTACTCATTACTTAAGTTCATGAATTCTTCTTCTAACAATATGAATTGTGTTCTTGCTAATATGGGTAACTAAATCCACAACTAGGGTTGTGGGAACCATGAGCAATTAATAAAGTATGAATAATAACTAAGTAATTCTTGAATAGTGTTGATGCATACGTTGGTAATTCTTTCGCTTAGAAGTCTTTTTAACGAGTGCATGCATTAGAACTCGCTTTGTTGCTAGTTGCCGAACTAAGGAGGTAGTTAATAAGAAAAGAATTATCAATAGAGATTTAGTGTGATACTATCTAATAGTCTAATGTGAATTGGTGCGAGGGTGCAAACTACGCCATACATTGATGTGATATCTAATCTGAGGTAAAGGTAAGTGTTAGTAAATTATACACACGTAGCCGGACCAAGGTGTGTGGTGAATTTTCCTATTTGGTGGACCAAGATCTTAGGGATACATGTCTTACCACTTTGAATGTGATAAACTAGGATAGGATTACTATTATTAGGATTACCGTGTTATGAGATTATAGGGAACACATTCGTAGTTATTTTTAATAATCTGAATATAAATAAATACTTAGTTCAAAGCTATTTTTATTCTTTTTATTTTTGTTTCAATTTAAATTCCCCCCTTTTTATATAACGACTATCGAGTTAAATATTTTCTATTGACAACATTCTTCTCTATTCTTTGTGGGATTGACCCCAACTCATAGTTGGGTAAATATATTGTATAGGACCATTTATATTTCTTTTCAAGAAGTATATATGGACGTTATCAAGAATGGGCTGGCTTCCAGGAAATAAGGCTTTTTGATTAAGTTTAACTACATTATTAAACTTTAGTCAATTATTTCCTAATTTTACTTTTTCTTCTATTTTTGTTTCTCTCAAGTTTATATTCTAGTGTCTGCCAAGTACATGGAGTCAAGGCGAACCGTTGACCTCATACGATCCGAAGTTAAGCAAAACTTTGAGAAGAATGAATAATCAAGGGGTCCCAGTCAAATCGATTAGGGGAAATCTAGGTGATGGAGTTGAGTTGCAACCTCCCGGGATTGTGCATGAGAATGCTTAGGTTCATGGTGAAAATCTAATTGGTGATGCATTGAGAGTAAAAAATCCACCAAAACCAATGTTGCGTGATAACTACAGGGTCGACTTCAATATCGTTAAATTCGAAGGACCTACTATTCTACCTTATCTACCTCTGGGGCATACATTCGTGGTGACTAGTAGTCTGATGCAGATGCTTACAACGAGGGGTTTGTTCTCTGGTATGGCATCGGAGGATCCGCATGGGCACATGGCCAAGTTGAGGAATGTTTGCAAGAGTTGCATGGGTCGACCGGAATTGGACATGGATGTCATTGGGTTGAGAGTCTTCCCTCTATGTTTGAGCGGTGATGCAGCGGCATGGTTTTCTGAGCTCCTATATAACTAGATTCATACATGGGATCAATTGCACAAGGTGTTCATGTCTAAGTACTTTCCATTGTCAAAGAAGCTGAACCACAAAGATAAACTCAACAACTTCGTGGTACTACCTGGAGAGTCTGTGAGTAGTTCGTGGGATAGGTTCACGGCATTTATTAGAAGTGTTCCGAATCACCCAATTGATGATGAATCGTTGAAGGAATACTTCTACAGAGGTCAGAATAACAACAGTAAAGGTGTGTTTGATACTATTGTTGGAGGTTCATATGGTAAGTGTACTTTTGAGCAGATTACTAAGAAATTGGAGAAAATCTCCCGGAATAACAAAGCTTGGAGAACTAGAAAGTCAGACACTAGGAAGAGAACTTTTACAGTTCAATCTACACCTACTAAATATGCCAATGATATTCGTGAAGAGATAGCTCAGATGAGGACCGAACTAGGGTTGGTGTTGAAGCATGTGAGCGAGGTGCCGAAAAGGTAAATGCTGTGAATTATTTGACTAGGAATCCACCACCGGTTGAGGAATGCTACTATGAAGAGGATACTTATGCGGTGAATGATCAGATGGGGGAGTTCTGAGCCAACGCCCAAGGTTCCAACATGGATAATTGGCGCCAAGGCCAAGGAAACCAAGGTCGGAACTATGGAAACTACAACCGAGAGGGTCAATAGGTCCTGGATGGGAACTACAATCACGATAACAACTAAAACCGTAACAACTGTGGCAACAGAAATGATAAGGCTGGGCCTTATGTTCCTCCTCAAAATCGGGAATTTGGCAATAGAGAAGTTGGGGGTAATATGTCACGGATTGAGGATATGATGCAAACAATGATGAAGAGGTTTGATTGGACTGATGAGAATGTGAAGGAGATGCGAAACGACTTGTCTGGTAGTGGTCAAAAAGTTCATGCCCATGCAGGGTCGATGAAGCAACTTGAGCAGCAGATGAATTAGTTGTCTACGACAGTAAACCCACGTCAGCCTGACACTCAACCTAGAAACACCATCCGAAATCCAATGAATGTTGGGCATTGTATGGCAGTGACTACTCGAGGGAGTAAGCAGACCATTGAGACACCTATGCCGTTTGAGGTGGAAATTGTGGATGAGAAAGATGATGATGAGATTGAGGTTACTGGAGATTCCAAGAATGCTACAGAGAAGGAAGCAGAGATAACCCAAAAAGTTGTCCTCATGCCTAGACCTCCACCTCCATTCCCATAGAGGTTGGTGAAGAAGAATGTAGAAGGAAAGTATCATAGGATTATCGCTATGTTGAAACAACTTTCCATCAATGTTCCATTGATAGAAGCTTTGGAGTGAATGCCTAGGTATGTAAAGTTCATGAAAGATTTGGTGACTAAGTAAAGGGCCGTCAGTTTTGAAGATGATGATAGATTGCAACTTTGTGGTGCTATTGCTACAAGGTCACTTGTGCAGAAGAAAGAGGATCCCGGTCCCTTCACTATTCCTTGTACTATCGGGTTGCTACATTTTGCGAAGGCGTTGTGCGATTTGGGTGCGAGTATCAATCTGATGCCATTGACGATTTATAAGAAGTTGGGTTTAGGGACACCAAAACCGACTGCTATGCGACTACTCATGGCCGATAGAACTTTGAAGAAGCCCATTGGTGTTATCCAAAATGTTCTTATGAAAGTGGAGTCATTTATTTTTCCGGCGAATTTTGTGATACTTGACTATGAGGTTGATTTTGAGGTCCCCATCATTCTAGGAAGACCATTCCTTGCTACTGGGCGCGCTTTGGTCGATATAGAAAAGGGACAGATGAAATTACGATTGAACAATGAAGAGGTAACTTTCAATAACTGTAGGTCTATGAAGCAGGATAGTGAACTTAAGTCAGTATCAGTGGTGAATCATATGGTGGAGCGAGGTTTTGAGATGTCTATTAAAGAGCGATTGGGTGTTGATGCATTGGCAGTTGTTATTATGAAGTTTGAGGGTGATGGTATTGAAGACTATGATGAATGGGTCGCCACACTTGATAGGTTTAAATTCTGTTCCAAACCAAAGAAGATTGAGTTAGATATGAAGAATTGCGTTTCTCCACCCACAAGACCGTCTGGTGAAGAAGCTCTAAATATGGAGCATAAGGCTCTACCATCACAATTTAGGTATGTATTCTTGGGGAGAAAAGATACTTTACCAGTCATCATTGTGGCATATTTGAATGTTGAGCAAGTTGAGGCTTTGGTTTATGTGTTGAAGAGGTTCAAGAGGGATATTGGGTGGACGATTGCGGACATTATTAGGATTCCTTGTGACATTTGTTCTCATAAAATCCAACTAATGCCGGATCACAAGCCTAGTATTGAGAACCAAAGGAGATTGAATCTGTCTATGCAAGAGGTAATTTAAAAGGAAATCATCAAGTGGTTGGATGTTGGAGTCACTTATCCCATTGCCGATAGTAGTTGGGTTTGTCATGTTCAGTGTGTGCCCAAGAAAGGTGGGATTATTGTGGTACCTAATGCGAGAAACGAGCTTGTTCCGATGCGGCCCGTGACTGGATGGAGAGTTTGCATAGACTACCGGAAATTGAATGCTTGGACAGAAAAGGACCACTTCCCTATGTCGTTCATGGATCAGATGTTGGAACGCTTTGCTGGTAAGGGCTGGTATTGTTTTCTTGATGGTTATTCGGGCTACAATCAGATCTCCATAGCTCCGGAAGATCAAGAGAAGACCACATTCACTTGTCCTTATGGGACTTTCTCCTTCAAACGGATGCCATTTGGGTTATGTAATGCTCCAGCGACCTTCCAGCGTTGCATGATGTCGATATTCTCTGATTTGATGGAGGACCCTATTGAGATATTTATGGATGATTTCTTTGTGGTTGGTGACTCATTTGATGGTTATCTGGATCATTTGGCTGAGGTACTGAATCGATGTGAATAGTGCAATCTTGTGTTGAATTGGGAAAAGTGCCACTTCATGGTGAAAGAGGGAATCATTCTTGGTCATCAGATTTCTGAGAAGGGTATTGAGGTTGATAGAGTGAAAGTCGAGGTAATTTAAAAGCTTCCACCACCTATCTCTATAAAAGGTGTTAGAAGTTTTCTTGGGCATGCTAATTTCTATAGGAGGTTTATCAAGGATTTCTCAAAAATTGCATACCCATTGAGCAAATTGCTCGAAAAGGAGTATAAGTTTGATTTTAATTATGCTTGTCTGAGAGCATTTGGAGTGTTGAAGGAAAAGCTAGTATCCACACCTATCATTATTTCACCGGATTGGGGGCAACCGTTTGAGGTAATGTGTGATGCGAGTGGAGTGGCGCTTGGTGTGGTATTTTGACAGAGGCGAGAGAAGATTTTTCATCCTATTTACTATGCGATCAAAACTATAAATGTGGCTCAAAAGAACTATACAGTGATTGAATAGGAACTCCTTGCTTTGGTTTTTGCATTCGAGAAATTTCGATCCTACTTGCTTCGTACTAAGGTCATAGTGCATACTGACCATTCTGTATTAAGGTATATGTTGGGTAAGAAGGATACAAAACTGAGGTTGATTAGATGTGTATTGTTGCTGCAAGAGTTTGATTTTGAGGTGTAAGACAGAAAGGGGACAAAAAATTAAGTTGCCGATCATTTGTCCAAATTAGTGGAGGAAGATATGCTCAATCTAGGAGATGGGGCTAAAATTAATGATGTGTTTCCGGATGAACAATTATTGGCTTCTTCTCATGATCTTATTTCTTGGTTCACAGACTTTGCTAACTACTTGGCAAGTGATCTGGTTCCATCAGATTTGTCTTTTCACCAAAGGAAAAAGTTTATGCATGATGTGAAGAAGTTCTTTTGGGATGAGCCTTATTTGTTCCGTATTTGTGCTAATGGGATTATTCGTCATTGTGCGCCCGAGGTTGAGATGTTGAGTATACTAGAGGCCTGTCATTCATCGCTTGTTGGTGGGCATCATAGTGGTATTCGAACATCACATAAAATCTTGCAGTTTGGTATTATTGGCCTACCATCCACCAAGATGTTCATGATTTCTCCAAGTTGTGTGATCGTTGCCAAAGAGAAGGAGGAATTTCAAAGAGGCAAGAGCTACCTGTGAATCCGATCTTGGTGATTGAGTTTTTTGATGTTTGGGGCATTGATTTTATGGGTCCATTTGTGAGTTCACATGGGATGAAGTATATTCTTATTGCGGTTGATTATGTCGAAATGGGTGGAAGCAATTGCGCTTTCAAACAATGAAGGTAAAAGTGTCACCGCATTTCTAAAAAAGAATATCTTCTCCCGATTTGGTACACCTAGGGCGATTATCAGCAATGGAGGTTTCCACTTTTTCAATAAGTTGTTCAAGGCCTTGTTAGAGAAATATGGAGTCTGTCACAATATAGCCACTCCATACCATACGCAATCTAGTGGGGAAGTTGAAGTGTCCAATAGAGAAATCAAGCAAATCCTTTCTAAGATTATGAATGCTAATATAACTGATTGGTCTAGAAGGCTTGATGATGCTCTATGGATCTATCGCACCGCATTCAACACTCCAATAAGTATGTGCCCCTACCTACTTGTATATGGAAAGTCATGCCATTTGCCAGTAAAGCTAGAGCATAAGGCTATGTGAGCACTAAAAAAGTTAAATTTGGATTGGGGCGCCGCATCGAGTAAGAAAGTAAGTGACATGAACGAGCTTGATGAGTTTCGCCTAAAAGCTTATAAAAGTTCAGCCTTGTACAAAGAGAAAATGAAGAAGTATCATGATCAAAAGATCGAAAAGCATGAATTTGTTGTGGGTGATCTGATGCTCCTATTCAACTCTAGGTTGCAATTATTTCCTGGCAAGCTCAAGTCCAAGTGGAACGAGCCATTCATAGTCACTCAATTGTTCCCGCATGGAGCGATCGAGCTCGAGAACAATGAGGGAACAAGGTTCAAGGTAAATGAGCAAAGGATCAAGGTCTACATAGGAAAATAGGAGAATGTGCAAGAGGTGGTTGAGGTGTACTATCTTGATGAAGTCGGAGTAATGAAAAGGCCTGCGTCATGCCGTGAAGTCAAATCAAGCGCTGCTTGGGAGGCAACCCAAGATGTACAATATAGCCAACTATAGGTTTTTCTTTTCGATTTAGGAGTTATCTTTGTTTTATTTGATTTACTGTAATTCTTTAGATTGCTAGTTTATTTATCTTTTAGTGTTGGCTAGATATAACATATGGTCCGTGTCTAAAAAAAAGTGTCCAGAACATGTAAAAGAAAGGCCTAACGGTTGCTACATGTGCTGGGATGAAAACCAAAATTTGCAGAAAAAGGTCTGTTGCAGAGGTCTACGGACCCCATCGACGGTTCGTGGTTTTATCCACGGACCGTGAATAGTGGTCATAGACCACCAAGTAAGTTTTCAAAATTTTCTAGGTACTGAGCGACTACGGACCCAACCCACGGTCCGTAGGTCGACCCACAGCCCGTAGACGAGGTTTCATGGGTACAAAGTTAAGGTTCTGTCGACCCGACCCGGACCCCCTTCTAATAAAACCCTTCATTTTTTTATTCTTTCCCCCACTACCCATATTTCCTCCGAACCATTTCTAACTCCTCCATATCCCATAGATCCCTCATTATATCCCCAAATCACTCTTACCCCCATACATATCATCCCTCATACCATATTTCCATTCCTCTCTCTCCCAAATCTGATCACTCCCATTTTTCCCTTCCCAAGAAGAGTTCAAGGTTCAGGTTCGGTGTCACAAAGGTCTAATGAGTTTTAGCATCACACAATCATCCTCTTCTATTAATTGTAAGGTAAACAATTTCAACTTTACTCTGAATTTCGGTATTCATTGTTCAATATTTGAAGTCATGAAGTGGATCTTGACCTTGGGTCGTTTTTGTATGAAAATGCAAGATACACAATAGTTAGAAACACCCTTGGGATGTCAGAATGTATTGTGTTGTCTTTGTAATCAAATAACTTTGGGTAAATAGTCTAAATGGAAGTTTTGACTTAGGGTTCCTAGTTTTGTATGTAATAAATGTGAAATAATGAGTAATCGGAACCCTAGGGATGACAAACTATCAAATATTGTGTTGAAATGCATGATTAAACTTAGGGTGATTGTTGAATTGTTGAAAAAAATGGTTTAAGAATGAGGCATGTCTGATACCTGGCACAGATCTAACACACAAGACTTCGTCTACGGATCGTAGGTCAGCCTACAGACCATAGATCAGCCTACGGACCATAGATCAGGTCTGTGGGTTTGTTGCACATGAATAATCCACTAAGTGTGGAACAACGGAGGTGGACTATGGTTCGCAGGTCAACCTACGGACCGTTCTGCACATCCGTGGTTCCCATTAGAGCCCAACTTTTTGGGATCTCTGACTTACGGATGGAACCCACGGACTGTAGGTACGCACTGTAGGTGGCTACTGAAGCTATTTTCTGAAATTTTTTTGTTTTTGTTCCTTCTTTGTTTGAAAATTCTTTCCAGTGCGTTATTGGTTTATTTTGGTACTAACTAAACCTCCAAAGGTACCATAGCTCCTAAGAAAGCACCGACCTATGTATAAAAGGGCAAGTCCAAATCTGTGGCGCCGACTCTTCCGCTAATTAATGAAGATACTGATGTGGAGAAGGATCCCTCTTATGTCATACCTGCTACCAGGACATCCCCAACTACACCTCGGACTACCCGTAATCAATCCCGGTAGGTTGTTACCGATGTAGTCACTGCCTCCTAGTCTGATGAGGAAGATACACTGATCGGTTCACCGGCTGGGTCTGCTTCCGGCTCTAAGTCCTCCTCAGCTTCGGCTCCACATCTGGTTCTAGTTCATCTAGGAAGACCGGATCGTCTGATGAGGCTACTAGTGCTGGGGACATTCACGTACCACCTAACACTGAGCCCGCTCCAATTGCTGAGGAGCCAAATTGGTGGTGTGTTAATGCTAAGTGGCAGATTAACAGGGATACCAGGATGATAATTGAGAAGGAGAGGATGGCTCGTTTAGTCTCTGATGAGCATCGGGTTTGAAAAGGCAGCTTGCACACTATGCCCCCCCCCCCATTCATGAGCTCTTCAAAAGACACAGATGCGAGTGGGTGGTCCGTAACCCAGGGTCTTATAGCGAGGAGATCGTGAGGGAGTTTTATGCTTCCTACGCAATCACCCTCCGAGGTTAGATTGAAAAATAGGCCAAGCCCACTGCCTAGCTTCCGCTTAAGGCTACACTGGTTCCTGGGGTCTCGGTTGACATATCAAAGGCTACTATCCGCATATTCTTATACGGCCCGGGCCATACTCTAGCAATCAACACGGCCGAGTTTGATTATCAATGGGATATCGTACGGAGCGGAGCATTCCAATAGAATGTAGAGCAAATGGAGGCTTTATTGCATTGGTTGGCCAGCAACCCGAGTGGAGGCATAAAGAAGGCCACTTTGACTTTTGTGGAAAAATTCTTCTGGCTATTGGTGTGAAACGAGGTATCTCCTACGCAAGCCGACAATGTTCTTATTTGGGACCACGCAATCATGGTGGTAGCCCTAGTTGCTGGTTTTGAGATGGAATTTGCCTGCATAATTATTGTGGAGATTCACAAGAGGGCTTTCAAGGCCACCACTACTTACCCATTTCCATGCCTCATCTTTCAGTTGTGCATGGACTCTGGAGTGCCGGTCTGGCATTATGATAAGTTGATCGAGGTGACCAAGACCATAGATATAGGCCTGATTCGAGATGAGGTGAATGTGGCGGCACCATGCAGAGAGTCGCAAGTTGAGGTACCTCTATAGGGAGCAGACTTAGTTGCCGGTATGGAACAACTGTAGGGTGATGAGCTTACCCCTCAAGCCCCCACTGAGGATTCTCTGGCTTCCCATTCTCCTGCCGCCAATCAGTCTCGAATCCAGAAGTTGAAGGCCCAGTTGTCCTCATTACTCCAGCTTATTAGGCCTTGGATGCAACGGGTAATTGATGAGTCTGTGACTAGGGTGGAGGAACGGATGGAGCAGATGATGGACAGAAAGGTTTAGGCTATTCACCAGCGTCTTTATGCATTCAAGTTGCATGTCTTGGAGCGACCATCCCCCACGACCGATGTCTCTTCTTTACGGACGGAGCTAGCTAGTCTCCGGGCTGATCATGATACACTCCTAGCTCCACCAGAGACTGAGACAGAGTCAACCCCCATGGCACCGATTGATAATACAGTGTTTGATGCTTGATTTGGGGATGAGATGCCACATCCTACTTCTTCCCGTCATGCTAGGAAGTGCCCCCGCGCCAGTAGGGCTTCTGATGATACTGAGGTCGTGAGAGTTAGCAAGAGGGAGCACCAAGAGACTGAGGTTGCTCAGAGGGATTCTATCATTGATGAGGAGTTGCGACAGTAGAGGCTTAGGGAGATTGGTGTTGGTGACTCGAGCAGTGTGAGCACCATTAATGGTGCGGTGAGAGTTGAGGTTAGCACTACTAAGGGTGTTGAGGATAATGATGCGGGCACTACTGAGGGTGACCCGCGTGTTGATCTAGTGGGATCCTGGAAACCGAACCCACCCACTTGTTGATAGGTCTTCGACGCTAAGCGCCACAGGTTTGCTTCACCCAATCCTTTGTTCTTTAATTTTTGTGCATTGGGGACATTTGCACTCTATTTTGTTGGGTGTGGGGTAAACGGATTGTTAGTGATAGGGTGAAGTCTGAGTAATCCAACTCATAATCCTCTCTTGGGGTTTTCTTGCCTATGTTCTTTTCCCTTTAATAGATTGTATTAATTTCTGTTGAACCGGCGTATGTTAGGATTGTATGTGTAGAAGCACGAAAAAGAATCAAGCATGATGGCATAATTAAGAATGAAAAATGATACCCGGTCAAAACTTGTGATATGTACTAAAATCTGTAGGCTAGAATGTGCTGAATGTGTTGGCTCTGAATGTGACATGATAAGAACCGATTTGACCTCATTACTTAAGCTAAAAACTTGAACTGGGTAATCTGATAATCTGATAATACAAGGTGCCAAGAGTGTGTGTAAATAGTTGAATGTTCAGACAGTTTTGTGCAAATCTAGAACTTGCCCCGTTGGTCCTGCTAGGATAATCTAGGCTAGAAGTTGGGAAGTGATCATAGGTCATTGTTCAAATTAGTCCACTTAAGCTTGAAATGATCTAACCAAATAGTAGCATTAATCCCTTTTGATCAAAATATTTGAGCCTAAAATTGACCATTTCTTTTGATTCACCTAACTCACCTTCCCTTAAAATATTGTCTTGGCCCCGGTACCTCCTTGGACATGTGCACCTTGACTTAGGCCGAAAGCCTAAGTTGAGGGTGGCTAAGCCAAAAGTTACCTCGATCTTAGCCCTCGTCTGACATCAGACATTGTGCACCTCAACTAATGCAAAATCATAAGTTGAGGGTGGCTATGAAAGAGGAAATCCAATGAAAAAATGGTATGAAAAGAGTTGTGTGTTAAAATGAGAAAAAAAGAAAGAGGATGTGACATTTTGCAAAAAGAAGCAAAAGAAAAGTGTTGAAAGAAATAAAATAAAAATGAATTGAAAGAAAAAGAATAAAGTGAGAAATAAGAGTCATATAGTCAAAGGTCACATCCATGTTGCAAAGAGTTGAGGAAAAGAAAGTGAAATGAAAAGATGCCAAAAATAGGTGAAAGAAGAGGTAAATAGCCAATGTAGTGTTGAATGAATCCTTGTACTTAAAATCATATTCATTGTGTGAAAAAAGGGATTTCGTTTGAATTAAGGGCACTAGTTTCATTGTCGGAAAGTTGGTACCTTCGTGATGGTCAAAAAGTGTATGTTGTGGGTCTATTGGTCGATCTTTTTCATATCTTGATCCGCATGAGTTAGCTTGTTGAGTCTAAGAGAAAAGATTTGCACTCGGAAAGGGATTTGGGATAGAAAGCCATGTGATTGTTTGTGTTTGAATGTCTGCTTCTATACAAGTGTCGTTTAGAGTCTTAGTGTGTCGCTTGAGGACAAACAACAAATTTAAGTTGAGGGTGTAGATATACCGTGAGTTTATGGTATTTTTAATACATTTCACTTAAGAGTTGTGTGTGTCTAGGGCCATTTTTTATTATAATTAATATTTTTACGTTATATTTGAAGCAAATAGGCTTGGATGAGGTTGAGAGAGACAACAGCTGAATTTCTGCAGAAGGACTCACCTACAGACCGTAGGTCCAGTCTTGCTTTGTAGGTTGGTGGCGTAGATGGAGCATCAGGGAAGTCTTGACCAAGTGTGGAACCATAGTGGCCATTGACAGACTGTAGGTCGGCCTACGGGCCGTCTTGCATGTCCATCATTTGTATTAGAAGTTCTGAGTTCCAGTACCTCATGAGAAAGTCTAAGTATGGAACCACGAGAGGGGACCCATAGACCGTAGGTTAACCTACGGTCCGTTCTGCATGTCCGTCGTTTACATTAAAAAGTTGAAGGTTCCAACATCTGTGGAAAAGTTCTAAGTCCTGAGCTACGGAAGGGACCTACAGGCCGTAGGTCGATCCACGGTCCGTATGTCAGTCTCGTCGATTGAAGCCGCGTCCAGCATTTTATTTCCTTATTTCATTTCCTTTTTGTTTGGGACTATGTTTTCTATAAATAGGGTATGTAAACCTCGTTTTTGGGGGTTAACTAATATTGTTTAACTTTAGTTCTTGGTGTATTCTTGGGAATTAACTTGCAAACATTAGCACTTTAATTTCCTAATTTCGGTTTATAACGATTCTTGCTTTGAATTTCAATTAAAGAGTTTGGGTTTCTTCTACTCATTACGTAAGTTCATGAATTCTTATTCTAACAATATGGATTGTGTTCTTGCTAATATGGGTAACTAAATCAACAATTAGGGTTGTGGGAACCATGAGCGATTAACCACATATGAATAATAACTAAGTAATTCTTGAATAGTATTGATGCATGCATTGGTAATTCTTTCGCTTAGAAGTCATTTTAATGAGTGCCCACGTTAGTAGTCACCTTGTTGCTACTTGCCGAACCAAGGAGGTAGTTAATAAAAAAGAATTATCAACAGAGAATTAGTGTGATACTATCTAATAGTCAAATGTCAATTGGTGCGAGGGTGAAAACTAAGTCATACATTGATGTGATGTCTAATCTGAGGTTAAAGTAAGGGTTAGTAAATTATTCACACGTAGCTGGTCCAAGGTGTGGGGTGAAATTTCCTATTTTGTGGATCAAGCACTTAGGGATACATATCTTACCACTTTGCTTGTGATACACTAGGATAGGATTACTATTATAAGGATTACCGCGTTATGAGCTTATGGGTAACACATTCCTAGTTATTTCTAATAATCTGAATATAAATAAATACTTAGTTCAAAGATATTTTTATTGTTTTTTTTTTCAATTTAAATTCCCCCATTTTTATATAACGACTAACGAGTTAAATATTTGCTATTGACAATATTTTTCCATATTCTCTGTGGGATCGACCCCGACTCACAGTTGGGTAAATATATTGCATACGACCATTTATATTTCTTTTCAAGAAATATATTTCGACGTTGGGGAATGTGACTTAGAAATTGTCTTTAGTATTTATTTTGACTTGTAGTCCTTTTTTGTTTCTTAGGATAAGTTTTAAATTAGTTTTTTATTTTTTATTATTATCATATTTGTTTTACTCTTGTTGAGATGTCATCTCAAAAAGTATGTAGCGATAAGTGTTCTTGCAATTCTTGTAGTTTTGATATTATGGATTCTTAAAGGATAATTTGTTCTCAACAAGATAAGTTGTATGGGGACATGGAAGATTTGTTAATACCTTGCTATATATCAATACGTGAGCGCATGCTTGAAGATATCTTTGTTTTTTATCTCTATTAATTAGATTGTGAGTTGAGTGCAAAGATTAAATCATATGACACCCAAAAATTTAGTTATAATATGTGTGAGGAAGAAAAGATACTTATAAGTCAACTTGAAGAGCGAAAAGTTGAGGGGCAATTCCTTGATCAAACTTTTATTGATGTTGTCATTGTTGAGAAGAGTACACCAGAGTTATGTAATGAAGTAGGTAATATTATATTTTAAAACTCTAGTATGTGTAAATATGAGGGTGTAAATAATAATACAATTCATAAGTTAGGGCGCACTAGACCTCATTCCAATCATTTTTTCACATTGTGTTTAGATGATGAAACATTATTCCAACCATCTGAGCCTATAGAAGAGTGTATGGGAGAGGAACAATGTATCTATATTCTTGAATTTATTGTTCCATAATCGGAGAATTACATTCCTCACTTAGGATCTAAGAAGTGTATAATGCAATATCTATTGCTTGGGACCTTTATTTTTGTACCACCACCCCTTGAGCGTAATAGAAACATTGATGTAAAATTAGGGTGCAATTCATATCTTCAAAGTAGAAGGAAAAATAGTAAAATTGATGGTGTCGTGCAAGGACGTTAAATTAAACGCTTATTGGGAGGCAACTCAATTAGTAGTGTAACTTCTTATTTTATTTTATTAGTATCACTTTTTTTCCTTTGGTCTTGTTTTTGCAGATTAGGGAAAGTCTGAGTACCAAAAAAAAAATTGAAGCAAAGGAGCATGTTTGAGCTTAAGTGTGGGGTGACGACCCTTGATGAAAATTAAGAGAACATGCTACTAGCTAGGCCTAAAGGCCTCATAAAGTTTTCCTAACCCTTGTTTTAAATTTTATTTAATGCTTCGGGGACATAGCATCTTTTTTAAGTGTGGGGTGGAGGAATGAATTCCTAGTTTTTCTGTTTTATTGAGTCTTTTTTTGGATGGGTTCCTTGGCTTTTGTTTTCGGTTCTTTTCCTAAGGATAGTCCCTTTGAACCAAGTGTCTTATATTTTTTGAGGAATAGGTTTTCTTTTGATTTTTCTTTTGAGAAAAAAGAAAAGACTCTTTTGAGTGGTGTGATGCTTGCTATTTAGGCCTAAATTTTTTATAGTACTTTCTTGTGAATGCTTGATTGATAAGGAAATTGCAGACTCTTTGACACGTAAGCTCATGGTTGTGACTTCGTTTATAGCTTATTTTATTTCTAGTTTCTTATGATCATGTCTCTCTTAGAAGTAGAATTGATTCATCTTGATTGATACTTGTGCCATGTGTGGTGAGAATTAGTTTATTCCATGTTTTGCATCTTTGTCTAGAACACTCCCCTGCATGTTATTGAAGCGAAATAAAAAGTGTTGCCTTGTTTAGGAGATGAAAATAGATTTTCTTTAACTTGTATGGTAAATTTTAGCCTTTTCAGATATTATATCACTAGTTAACCCTTTTGAGACTTTTAGCCTATATTTTTCTTGTAAACCACATGATCGAGCCGAATCTCTTTTTATTGATACCATAATTCTATTTGATCCAAAAATAAATCATTAATGCACTGTGTTGAGAAGAAAAGTTGAAAACATTGGTAGAAGTAAAAAAGGGTGAAAATGCTTGATGCGTGAAGAATGAAGAAAAGTGTGAAAACTCTGCTTAGGCTATGGTCCCTTGTGGATATTGTGCCACTCAACCAAGCTTAGAAACTTAAGTTGAGAGTGGCTAATTCAGAAGTATGCTTAAAACATTGGCCCTGAACCTACCAAGGATATTATGTACCTCACTTGAGCCTCAAAACCTTGAGTTGAGGATGGCTAATGCAAAACCTCTGGAAAAAAATAAATAAAATAAAAATAATTGAAGCATTCTTGAGATGATGGACACAACTTGTGAAATAATGTTTGAAGATTGGGCTGAAAATAAAGAGAAAAAAATAATGGGTGATGAAGTCTAAAATTGCAAAGTGCTTAAGGAAGTGTAAGTTACTATTATATAGTTTTCATACCCGTCCCCTAGCCTACATTACAACCCGTTAACGTTCTATTTGATTCTATTCAAGCATGCTTAATTATTGGATATGTACATAATGTGCAAGCCTATGGTTCTTTGTGCATACATGTTACTTTTATTTGTGAGTGTGAGAGTTGTTCTTGATATGAAATCCTTAATTTATGTTCAATCTTTTGAATTGAGTGTGTGGACTATTTCTTTTTGTGAGGGCACTTGTTTCATGATAGATGAGTGATTTTATTAGCTTTCTTTGATGAATAAGTGAGCAAGCTTAAATTTGATGAGTTCAAAGTCCTTCCTTGAGGTTAGAAGGTTAGAGGTTTGTTGTTTATTTGGATGTCTTGCATAATGATTGAGAAGTCTACTTGTTGTTTTGAAATTGGTATATGGTCTAATTGTTTGTATTAACCAAAGTGATGACATTGCTAGTATGATTTTTTTTGAATGAGCTTTAATGTTTGCTAGAGGACGAACAAAACTTTAAGTGTTGAGTGTTGATGTGAGATCAAAAATATATATTTTAATTATTATTTGCCTCACATTTATTATTTATATTTGTCCTTTTTGAGCGTGAATTTTATGAATTGTGTTAAATTGTGTATTTTATTTGTAGGATTAAAATGGTGTGAAATGAAGAAATTTGGAGCACAAATAAATTAAAAACAAAAAATCATAGAAGGAAATCAAGTAGGCAGCTTAATAGATTAAATAGATTAAAATAATATATTCATGCATATATGAAAATGACGGCTGAATTGAGCAAAATCAAAATTGATGTTTGCTGTACAGGTGGCAGCGGGTGGAGCCCCTCTTAATTGATTGCGGCGGCAGTAACAAAATAAGGCGCACGGTGCAGTTTATTTCTACGCATACAAAACGGAAAACCAAATTTAATCGAGTTTTGATTTCCTATTTGTCTTGAATTCAATTATTTTAGTTAGGGTTTCTATATCTATAAATAGGACATGAAAGAATATTTTTTGGGGAGCCAAGAACCAAGAACCAAGAAACAATACACAAAATAAATTTTCTTCTAGCTTAGGAACTTTGAAAGAGTCGCCGTGGAGGTCGGAGAATTGTGGTTTATTCTTTTTTCTCCTTTATTATTTATTTGTATTACTGATTAATAAAATATAATTTAGCTATTGTTATTAAATTTTTATGATTAACACAAGCATATTTATTTTAATAAATTTTGATTGCATTTTTGAGATAATGAGTAGCTAAATTTCATACCTAGGATTGTGGGAACCATGAGTGATTAACAAAGTATAAATAGTAACTAACTAATTCTTGAATAGTGTTGATACATGCATTGGTAATTCTTTCGCTTAGAAGTCTTTTTAATGAGTGCATGCGTTAGAACTCACCTTGTTGCTACTTGCCGGACCAAGGAGGTAGTTAATAAGAAAATAATTATAAACATATACTTAGTGTGATACTATCTAATAGTCTAATGTCAATTGGTGCGAGAGTGAAAACTAAGTCATACATTGATGTGATGTATAATTTAAGGTAAAGGTAAGGGTTAGTAAATTATACACACGTAGCTGGATCAAGGTACACAGTGAAATTTCCTATTTGGTGAACCAAGCACTTAGGAATACATATCTTACCATTTTACATGTGATACACTAGGATATGATTACTATTATTAGGATTACCGCGTTCTAAGCTTATGGGGAACACATTCCTAGTTATTTCTAATAATCTGAATATAAATAAATACTTAGTTCAAAGTTATTTTTATTCTTTTTATTTTTTTTTCTATTTAAATCCCACCAATTTTATATAACGACTACCCAGTTAAATATTTCCTATTGACAATATTCTTCCATATTCTCTCTAGGATCGACCCTGACTCATAGTTGGGTAAATTTTATTGCATACGATCGTTTATATTTTTTTTCAAGAAGTATATTTGGATGTTATCAGCAGGTGACAGGAAATGATAGGGTAGAGTTTGCGTCCTACCAGCTTAAGGATGTAGCTCATATTTGGTTCACTCAGTGGAAGGAAAGCAGGGGTGAGAATGCAGCTCCTGCGACTTGGGAGTGTTTTACCGGAGCTTTTCTGGACACGTTCTTCCCAAGAGAGTTGAGGGCGGCTAAGGCTCAAGAATTTATCAATTTGAGACAAGGCAACATGTCAGTCCAAGAGTACGGATTGAAGTTCACCCAACTCTCAAGGTATGCTCCCCATATGGTTGCCGATTCAAGGGCACAAATCAACAAGTTTCTATTTGGGGTATCCGATTTGGTAAAGACAGAGTGCAGAAATGCTATGTTGATAGAACACATGAAAATCTCTAGGCTCATTACTCATGCTTAGCAGGTTGATAGAAGGTACGCTTAGGGAACAGGCTAAGGACAACAAAATGGCTAGGATAGGCAACTATGATTACTCTCAGCAGAATTCAGGTAGTGGAAATCGCTTGCAGTTTAAGAAAAAGGTCTTCAACTCTAGAACCTTCATAAGCTAGTGCTCCATCCCCCAGGTTTCGACAGGATTAGAAAGGTAGGGCGTCATGCTCTAAGTCTCAGGGGAGTTTTTTAGGTAACAAGACCTACCCAACTTGTCCAAAGTATGGTAACAACCATCCGGGTGAATGTCTTGCAGAAAAGGAAGGGTGTGTTGGGTGTGGTGAGTCAGATCACACGTTGAAAGATTTCCCTTCTTATAAAGTGGGATAGGGAGGTAACACTAAAAGGGCTCAGTCTACATCCTCAGCAACTTCGGCAAGTCGCTCTACTCAACAGGGTACTTGAACTGGTACTGGTAGCGGTCAGCGCTAGAACATGTTGTATGTTCTACAAGCTCGCCAAGACAAGGATGATTCTCTTTACATGGTCACTGGTACATTAAGAGTTTTTCACTTAGATGTTTATGCTTTGTTAGATCCAGGGGCTACACTTTCCTTTGTAACTCCCTATATAGAAGTAAACTTTAGTGTCAATCCAGAAACCCTTTCAGATGCCTTCTCAGTCTCTCCTCCAGTTGGTGATCCAGTTATAGCTAGACGGTACAGAAAAATTTCCCTGTCACAGTCTCTCAGAAAGTCATATCAGAAGATCTTTTAGAGATAGAAAGGATAGAATTTTATGTAATTCTAGGTATGGATTGGTTACATTCCTGTTATAACTCACTCGATTGTAGAACTAAGATCGTTCATTTTCAGTTTCCAAGCAAACCAGTCCTGGAATAGAATGGTAGTAGCTCAGTACCTATGAGTCAATTCATTTCCTACCTTAAGGCTAGAAAGATGATCTCTAAAGGGTATCTCTATAATCTATTTCAGGTTAAGGATTCTAGCTCCGAAACCAAAACTCTTGAATCAGTTCCAGTAGTAAATGAGTTCCCAGAAGTGTTTCGAGAAGATATTCCTAGAGTTCCTCCCAAAAGGGAGATCGACTTCAGAATTGAACTCCTTCCAGATACCTAACTATTCATATTCCTCCCTACATAATGGCTCCTGCTGAGCTTATGGAATTCAAAGAGCAGTTGAAAGACCTTTTAGATAAGGGCTTTATCAGAACTAATATTTCCCCATGGGGTTCACAAATGTTTTTCGTGAAAAAGAAAAATAGTTCTCTCATGATGTGCATTGACTATCGACTGCTGAACAAAGTCACAATCAATAATAAGTACCCTATCCCCACCATTGATGACTTGTTTGACAAACTTTAGAGTGCTAGTCATTTTTTGAAACTAGACCTCAGATTTGGTTATCATCAGCTTAGAGTCAGAGGTAGTGACATTCCGAAAACAACCTTCAGAAATTGGTATGATCATTATGAATTTGTAGTTATGTCATTTGGACTAACCAATGCTCGTGTAACTTTCATGGATTTGATGCACAGGGTGTTCAAGCAGTATTTGGACTTGTTTGTTATCGTCTTTATTGATGATATCCTCATTACTCTAGGAATTGAGAAGAACATGTGACTCATTTGAGAGTTGTCAAGCAAACTCTCAAAGATTGCCAGTTATTCGCTATGTTTAGCAAATGTGAGTTTTGGTTACAACAAGTTGCTTTCCTTAGGAATATCGTATCTAGCGAAGGGATCCGAGTAGATTCTCAGAAAATATAGGCAGTAAAGCAATAGCCCAGACCCACCTCTCCTACAGATATCAGAAGTTTCTTGGGTCTAGCCGGTTATTAGAGAAGGTTTGTGAAAGGATTTTCATCCATAGCTTCTCCATTGATTAAGTAGACTCAAAAAAAATTTATGTTTTAGTGGTCAGATGAGTGTGAGAAGAGCTTCGCAAAACTGAAAACTCGGTTGACTACAACTCTTATTTTGACTTGACCAGAGGGTTTAGACGGTTTTGTGATCTACTGTGATGCATCTAGAGTCGGCCTAGGTTGTGTGTGCAGCGAGGTAAGGTTATAACATATGCTTCTAGACAACTTAAGGTGCATGAGAAGAACTATCTGACTCATGACCTCGAGCTTGCAGGCGTAGTATTTTCCCTAAATATTTGGAGACACTACTTATTGGTGTTCACGTAGATGTGTTCACAAACCATAAGAGCTTTCAATACGTGTTCACCCAGAAAGAGTTGAATCTTCACCAGAGGAGATGGCTTGAATTCCTCAAGGACTATGATATGAATGTTCTTTACAATCTTAGCCTATTTCAGATCGACTTCAGAATTGATCTCCTTCGAGATACCTAGCCTATTTCTATTTCTCATTATAGAATGGCTCCAACTAAGCTTAAGGAATTCAAAGAGCAGTTGAAAGACCTTCTAGATAAGGGCTTTATCAAACCCAATATTTCCCCATGGGGTGCACCAGTGTTCTTCGTGAAAATGAAAGATGGTTTTCTCGGGATGTGCATGGACTATCGACAGCTAAACAAAGTCACAATCAAGGATATATAAGTACCCTATCCCCACTATTAATTACTTGTTTGACCAACTTCAAGGTGCTAGTCATTTTTGGAAAATAGACCTCAGATCCGATTTTCATCAGCTCAGAGTTAGAGGTAATGACATTTTGAAAACAACCTTCCGAACTTGGTATGGTCATTATGAATTTGTAGTTATGTTATTTGGACTAACCAATGCTCTTGCAACTTTCATGGATTTGATGAACAGGGTGTTCAAGCAGAATTTGGACTTGTTCGTTATCGTCTTTATTGATGATATCCTAATTTACTCTAGGAATTAGGAAGAACATGCGACTCATTTGAGGGTTGTCCTGCAAATTCTAAAAGATGGCCAGTTATTCGCTATATTTAGCAAATGTGAGTTTTGGTTATAATCAATTGCTTTCCTTGGACATATCGTATCTAGCGAAGGGATCCGAGTAGATTCTCAGAAAATAGAGGCAGTAAGGCAATGATCCAGACCCACTTCTCCTCCAGATATCACAAGTTTCTAGGGTCTAGCCGGTTATTATAGAAGGTTTGTGGAAGGATTTTCATCCATAGATTTTCCATTGACTAGGTTGACTCAAAATAAGTTTAAATTTTAGTGTTCAGATAAGTGTGATAAGAGCTTCGAAGAACTAAAAACTAGGTTGACTACAACTCTTGTTTTGACTCTACTAGAGGGTTTATATGGTTTTGTGATCTACTCTGATGCATCCAGAGTCGGCCTAGGTTGTGTGTTGATGCAACGAGGTAAGGTTATGAATTATGCTTCTAGACAACTTAAGGTGCGTGAGAAGAACTATCTGACTCATGACCTCGAGCTTGCAGTCGTAGTATTTTCCCTAATGATTTGGAGACACACTCGTTTGGTGTTCACGTAGATGTGTTCACAGACCATAAGAGTCTTTAATACGTGTTCACCCAGAAAGAGTTGAATCTTCGCCAGAGGAGATGGCTTGAATTCCTCAAGGACTATGACATGAATGTTCTTTACAGTCCTGGTAAGGCCAATGAAGTAGCTCATGTTCTTAGCAGACTATCTATGGGCCAGGTAGTGCATGTTGAGGAAGAAAGAAGGGAATTAGCAAAATATGTTCACCGGCTTTCTCGCTTAGGAGTTTGCCTTGTGAACATATCAGATGATGGTGTGACCATTCAGAATGGTCAGAATCTTAATTGGTAGCGGAAGTTAAGGAAAAACAAGACTATGATTCCATATTGCTTCAATTGAAGGGTGCAGTTCATCAGAAAAAGGTTGAGGTTTTCTCCCAAGGAGGAGATGGTATGCTTCGCTACCAGGGTCGTTTATGTGTTCATAAGGTTGGTGAGTTGGGACAGAAGATCCTTACAGAAGCTATAACTCAAGGTATTCTATTCATCCAGGTGCCACTAAGATATACCGTGAACTGCGGGAAGTCTTTTGGTTGAATGGCATGAAAAGGGATATAGTAGATTTTGTGGCTAAGTGCCCCATTTGTCAATAGGTGAAAGTAGAACATCAGAAACCAAGAGGTATGACTGAAGAGATCAACATTCCTACATGGAAGTGAGAAGTGATCAATATGGATTTCATTACTGGTTTACCTCATACCCACAAGCAGAACGACTTCATTTGGGTAATAGTAGATAGAGTTACTAAGTCCGCTTACTTTTTGGCTGTTAAGACCACAGATTTGAAGGTGGACTACGCCAGGCTTTACATTAATGAGATAGTCAGGTTGCATGGGGTTCCCTTTTCTATCATCTTAGATAGAGGTCCTCACTTTACCTCTAATTTCGGGATATTGTTTCAGAATGGTCTTGGTACCTAGGTTAACCTCAGTAAAACATTTAATCCACAGACGGATGGTCAGGAAGGCCGTACCATTCATACCATAGAGGACATGTTGAGAGCTTGTGTGATCGACTTCAAGGGCAGTTGGGATGATCACCTTCCTCTTACAGAGTTTGCCTACAACAATAGCTACCATTCCAGGATTCAGATAGCCCATTATGAGGCATTGCATGGGCGTAGGTGCAGATCTCCAGTTTGGTTGGTTTGAAGTAGGTGAAGCAGCCTTGATAGGGCTAGATTTGGTTCATAATGCTATGGAAAAAATGAAGTTCATCAGGGATAGACTTATGATAAAAAGGACTTGTAATTCAAATCGATGATTGGATTTTCCTGAAAGTGTCACCTATGAAGGGGGTGATGAGATTTCGCAAAAAGGGGAAGCTTAGTCCTACATATGTAGGCCGTTATAGGATCTTGAAAAGAGTTGGTAAAGTGGCGTATGTGTTAGAATTACCAGCAGAACTAACATCAGTGCATCCACTCTTTCACATTTCCTTGTTGAAGAAGTGTGTGGGTGATCCAGCACCCATAGTACCTTTAGAGAGTGTGGCTGTGAAGAATGGCCTCACTTATGAGGAGGTGCCAGTTTAAATTCTTGATCGTCAGGTTAGAAGATTGATAAATAAAGAAGTAGCTTCAGTTAAAGTTTTGTGAATGAGTCAGTAAGTAGAGGGAGCTATATGGGAAGCAAAAGCAACCATAAAGGCCAAGTATCCTCATCTCTTTTCTTCCGATTCTGTTTGAGCTTCAGGTAGTAGTTCCTCTCCAATCTCCTAATTTACTCTTACGTAAATTCAGTCTTAGTATCTTGTTCTATCATTTAGTTTTGCATTTTCAGCGTATTTGCATATTCTTGGAACTCAGTTCAGTCAGAAATAAGTTTCTTGTACTTAAAGGTAGGGTTGCAGCTCTTTCTCTCCATACACAACTAGGCTTCATTCGAGGATGAATGTCTCCAAGGGGAAGTTATTGTAACACCTCAGAAATCAAACTTAGAACTTTCAGCAGAAAACCAGCAGGAGCAGGTGAACCACGACTGGGTTCACGGACTGTGAAAGGAACCACGGTCCGTCGACTTGTCTGTGGTTCCCACCCAAACCAAAAAGAGGTGGACCACGGGAGCCTTCACGGGCCATGGACGACTCCACGATTTGTGGGAAGGCTTGTGTAAGCTAGATAAAACCTTCCCAGCTAAGGTATCAGACCACAGAGCGCTCCACGGGCCGTTGTCTTAATGACGGGACGTGGGAGGGTCTGTGGACTTGAGCCAGCAGACCACGAGCCCAATTGAAGAACCACATCGACCTTCACAGTCCGTTGTCCTTCACACGGTCCGTGTTAGGGTTCATGGTCAAACCTCCCATAACCAGTAGCTATTGGCCAAGGACCACGATGCATTTGACGGTCCCTGGTCCTTGTGACGATCCGTCATAGGGCCCGTGGTCGGCCATCATTAGATTTTAAGTGGGGTCATTTTGGTCTTTTTCCCTATAGGTTGGACACATGAACTACGTTATTTAACCCTTAAACTAGGTAGTTTTTGTCAGTTTTAAGCTCAGTAACTTAGTGAGAACCTACCATAATCGATCATTCACCAAAATAAAGCAAATCTTAGAGAAAAAGAAGGGAAAATAGTCTACCAGGCTCTCTCCAAGAACTCAACAGGTTTTCATCAGTTCCAACCCCGAAATCGAAACATTTCTCCGTGAAATTTGTCACCAGGTATGTGGTATTTCACTAGTGGATTCCTTTCATCCACTAGGTCCCTAGATTTCAGTCAGGATTCTGATTCCCTGAATATCGCTTAGACCTAGGGTTTCTAGAACTTCAGACAATCGTTGTGATTTAGCTGTAGGGTATTCCTAATCATATTACTGTGTATTCGTAACAATGTTGCTTATTTTTGGCATGACTTTCATAACCCTTGTTGTGTAGATTTGTTTAGTTCATGAATTGCACTAGCTAAGACAGATAAACAAATATACATTCCTCAGTTTTCAATGTTTCATTATCAGTATTTAATGTTGAATTTTTTTTCCAGTTAGCATGTCAAATATGAAGCTATTAATTATAATTCAGTTATGTTGTATTGTACACATTTCTAGTTGGGAGTAAACTTAACACCGAGTTGGACTAGGGTCAATCACCCTTATAGTCTTAGAACTACGTGCCCTCGTAGGCTTATAAGTCCCTTCTGTGGGCATCATATTTAGTGATCACGCCAGTCATGCCTCTATACCATTGGCAAGGTATATTGGGTCCTCTCGATGTGGCATATACATCGGACTCCACATTTAGATCATGTGGTTTTATGTCGGTAGATAGTAGCTCCCACAGTTAGATTCTAGCCTATTGACTAGGTTACCAGTTACATTTTTAGAATTCGGTTTCAGCATGTTATGTAATTGGTCATTGCATTCAGTTTAGTTTATATTCAGTATATCTCAGTATCTCTATCATGTTAAGAATATATCATTGCTCAGTATGCTTTGTTCAGTTACATATTTGTTCAACTTTATCCTATCTTGCATGCTCAGTACTTTTAAGTGCTGATGCATACTCAACGCTACATCTTTTCATGGTGTAGGTTTAGTTCCTCAGCATCCAAATCACTAGTAGATCGGTCCCTGATCTGTATTCAGCACTATTAGTGGTGAGTCATCATTCTTCGAGGATGATAAACATGTTCTTTATATTTCAGTCTTTCATTTTAGTTTTAGTTTTACTAGAGTTAGCTGGGGGCATGGCCCAGCACCTCTAGTCAATTAGAGGCTTATTTCCGACATAGACTGATTCAACATCAGTATTTCAGTTATAGTTCAGTATCTTAAACTGTGGCATAGTATTTGTTTATAAGGATTACTATTGGGTATTCCCCACTTTGAATTAATTATGGTTTTAAGCTTCCTCATAGACTATTTTATTCGGTATTCTTTTAGTATGCTTATGATATTCCAGCTTAGGGTTAGTTTGGAGTCACTCATGATCCTAGGTACCATGTTTACGTCAAGGGGCTAGCCTCAGGGCGTGACACTATGTTTAAGACATAGATTTGTCTATCGCCTACGCTATATATCAGGGTTAATAACCTTTGAATAGCTGAGTGAATCACCCTTTGTATTGTATGTCACGAAAGTTGATGCAACCACAACCTAAATTTCACCATAAGTTTTAATATAAATATTTTTTCCCGAGATTCTCATACTCGACTTGATCCTCAAGATACTTGATGAAAAATATATTTGCCCAATTTTAGCAAGGTTCATCAATGAATTGGTTAAAAAAGTAACTTTTATTTCTTAAAAAATTGACTTAAAATAAAAAGGGAAAAGACTAAAATATGTCATCAAACTTTGAGAAAATGCTCATCTCTGTCATCCGTTAAAAGTTTGGCTCATATATGTCATTTTCGTCTGAGAAATAGCTCAAATGAACGGCATAGATGAGCCTTTTCTCAAAATTTGATGGCATATTTAAGCTTTTTTCCTATTTAATATATCAGAAAATCGTCTTTCTTCTTAATTCTAACTTTTTTACAAAGAAAATAATTTGCTAATATAATTTAATTAGTTGAGTGTATATTTCAAAATCTAAGACATTGATAAAAAGACAAAAAACAAATATACTTTGAATTTAGCCGGTCAATAAACTTCAGTCCAATTCAATTAAATTTTTGTAATTTATCTGTTTTGAAATTGCAAAATTCATTTATAGAAAAATGCATGTGACACGTTTTCTCTTAAGCTAAAGATAACTTTCAATTATATGTTTTCACATCTACCAAAGAATTGGGAAAAAAAACTCAGATTTTGTTTCAATAATAATAATTCTACATTTACTTGTAACTGTAGTTTTCTATTACACTTTAAAAAAGGAAATTTATTAATGAATATCATCTTTATCCTATTTGAAGACCATATTTACATACCTCATTGTCTAAATTCCTTTTTTGAAATCTTGTTGCAATTTTCTTTTCAACATTCTCAAAAAGGAACTTCTCTTTAATTTTCTGAAAATTTTGCAATGGCTAATTTCACAAAGGAAGAGAGTGACATTATTGTTAAACAGACTGGGCATAAACAATGTTGTTTTAGAAAAACAAGATTTTAGTGCTTATCTGTGGAAGAAAAAGACTTATAATAGACTTCATTTGCATCTATCAAAGGACTTTTGTACATTGCTATTTATGCCACATGCAATTTCATCACCTAAGTATATGCCGAATAAAGATTTTATTCAATACTTAGATGAGTATGTTGAGCATTTCAACATCAATCCAAAATTCCAAACTTGTGTTGAATCAACCTTTCACAACAGTGGGGAAAAGAAATGGAATGTCAAATCAAGAAAAGTGGAGAAACTGAATTGTTTGCTAGTGATTTCTTGATTTTTGCTACGGGAGAAAATAACGAAGGTTATATTCCAAAAATGGTAGTAATAGAAAATTTCAAAGGCGAAATAATCCATTCAAGTGATTATAGATCTGGTGAAAATATAAAGTTAAAAAGGTATTGGTCGTTGGATCATAAAATTCAGGGATGGAAATAGCTTTTGATCTGTCAAGTTATGAAAGTCACAAATCAATTATTGTTAGAAGTCCAGTAAGTCTTTCTATATCTTTATGCTTTATAATTACTTTTATCGTTATTTGTTTGCATGTGAGTAGGTTAGTGTTTGTTATAAAAAAATTTTAATGGTGGTGTTCAATCAGTTTAGTTGTACATCAACTATTTTACTAGCATTTGTATTGTTGTAACTCGATTCATCAAGAGATTGGTATGGGTTTCTTGACCATCAACACCAGGTCATACCCTTATGTGAAAGGGCCGGAATAAGAACATGATTTCTCATGATTTTCATTCTATTTTATTGACCACCCAGTCATATATACCCTTTTGGTATCTCTTATCTAAACAATCGATTTTTGAATTAGCTTCACCTCTAATAATTTTCACTGATTCGTCATTTGTGTTAAAGTTCACAAACACTCTCCAAGCACTATATAAAATTGTAAAAACAACCTCGATTATGAATTCAAAGTTAATTTAGTGAAATCAGTTGTTCTTTAGAAAGGGAATACTGATTGACTAGAAAGTGATTAAGGAATATTTTGTTGGATTATTGTAAATACAAAAAATTGGGATAGATATTTAAATATCCTAAAAACATAGAAAAATCTCATTATTCCATTTCTTAATCGCACAAAATTAGAAATTTTAAATTCAGGTCTCATTGGGTATTTTATATCTTGAGAAAAAGAAGAGTAGGATTTGGAGAGGTGACAAGTTGTTTAGTATAAGTATAAAAAACTCATATATTTTTTACTTTGAGGAACTGAATTCGAAGAAAAGAACTAGAGTTTCTTTTTCTTATAAGTAGAATCTTGATTTTTGCTAAGTTTGTCTTATTAACAATTATACATCGTCATTTTCACATGTTGCACAAATAATATATTTTACATTTTGAGACTTTGAATCTCATAATTTTGAAGAAACTTATCTATAGCTATTAGTTAGATGACTTAATAAATGATAGTAAAAAAAATTATTTGCACTAAATATATATGAAATTTAGATTTCTCTTTTAATTTAATCTTTCATGCATTACTCATATATATTTCTTTTTTAGAACCCTTGATAATTCTAGTTACCAACTTTGATCTATGTTTTTGAATACTACAAGTTATATACAATTATGTTATAATTGATCTGATTTTGTACTTTTTTTTTAATATATTGTCAAAAATATGAAACCTGCAGCTTTAAATATGTACATTATAGTTCATGATGTTCTCCCAAAGTGCTATAACTTTTCTATAGTTAGATGATGCAAGTTTTTCACATGCACAATAAATTATATTATTGATAAATATGGTTGTTAATTATAAAAGTTTTAATATATTTTGTCCTAATGTTTTTGCAGATTCATGTTCTAACAAGGGAGATGGTGTATACTGCAATGTTGTTGCTAAAATATTTACCAATATCTTTAGTAGATACTATAATTGCAAAGTACGCTAAATTTAAGTTTGGAAATTTAGCAGAATTAGGAATACAACAACTAGAAGAAGGCCCATTTTCTTTTAAAATATCAAAAGGTAGATCCCCAGTAATTAATGTTGGTGCCATTGACAAGATTAAACTTGGACAGATTAAGGTGTGATACTATCTTTATTTTATTTCATTATATTTTGAGAAATATTATGTGAAAAACAGATGGCTTTAATTTCTCTTAGGGTTTTGATCTTATAGTATGTATGGTTAGGGACACATCACGAGTTCAAATTTGATTACTCCCAAGAACCTAGTAGTAGTATTTAATGAAGAAGAGTAAAATACATGTTCATTATCATGGGCAGTAGCTGAACAATTATAGTTAATAAAGTGGTAGAATTTTATAATTTTTGCTAATACATTAAATTTGTGTAAATAGTTCATCAAATAGCATTAATCTTCTATTATGAAAAAGGAAATAATATTTGTTTTTTTTGTGAAATAACTTTTGGTGAATTGTTAATTAGGTACTTCCTGAAATATCATAAATAAAGGAACATACAGTAGTGTTTGACAATGGAGATGAACATCAATTTGATGCAATCATTTTTGCTACTGGATACAAGAATATTGCTACCAAATTGCTAAAGGTACATTTTATATATCATCACTATGTTCTTTTTTCTTAATTCTAAATTTGAGTCTTGAAATTTTCCACTTGCCCATAAATATTGTGTGCGAATAAGTTTTTCTCGATAGGTTTTCCTAGTTACTAATTTCACTTACAATTAATTTTAACATATTGTCTCAAATAATGTACAATTTATTTTCTTTTGTATGTAGGATTATAGCTCAATATTCCTTGAAGATGGCATATTGATAAATTGGAAAGGAGAGAATGGGCTTTATTGTGCTGGATTTTCAAAAAGAGGGATTGATGGTATTTCAATGGATGATATAGCTATTGCAGATGATATTAAAAGTGTTAGAGGAGACACAATTTAGATTTTCATTATTAATATTATATTTGACTATGTTGGTAAATAAATTTTCTAAGCCCTGCGTAAATGCTAGATGCTTTCTGCATTGGGCTTGACTTGTTAAGTTCAACTAGAACTTGAAAACCTTGTTTCTTTTAGTATGTTTTTATTGGAATGAAGTTTCTACTATCACAGAAATTTGATGAAACTTTTCTGATTGATTGTGTTTCTTTGTTGTTGTTTTTTTATAATGATGGTGTGAGGTTAAGATCGCACACATTTCGACTATTATATCGAACACTTGCTATCTCTTGCCAACACACATATCGAATTATTATACTCATCAAATTGGGTAACTTTTATTTGAGACATTTATTGACAGCATGAATGAAATCTATGATTTCCTCTGTTATTCATAGTAAAGTAGATCAAGAGTGAAAGACATAGAGAGAGAAAAATAGCTTCTTAAAAATTTGTTTTTCCTTCAATTCCTTGATGTTTATAAGATACATTAAATTAAAGGTACATTGAGCAGTTAACATTCTATCTTGGTAAGGTCATTGCTAGGTCGATCTGTACAAATGTCCTAATGAACCAGTACAAAAACAAGTGGATGATGACGGATACGTTACCTATCTCATAATAAAGTCCTAGCAAGAATGTAAAAGTTGTTGCAGATGATTCAACTAGATACACACAACTTTCTTAATCCAGAACCAAGTGGGAAATTTAGCTTCCTCCCAAACCTCTTGTCTGCATTTTTTACCACTTAGCCTTAGGTGCATGCTTATTGTTGTGCTTTATTTTGGGCCAACTTTTTCTGTCTGATTTTCCCAACCATTGAGAAGAAGAAGGTCCTCCCCAGGTTTCATCATATATTTTCCTTTTTGTCCAGATAGAGTCTGGTGGTACTTTGTCTCCATTTGTTACTTGACTGTCCCCAGTTTACTGAAGATGATTTTCCTCAACCTTCGGTAGACCATTTTCTTTTTGACTAAGGAGAGTCGGGTGGTCCACCGTCCTCCTTAGGTTGTCCCCAACTCGCTGAACGTACTCCTTCCCAACCTTCAATAGACCATTTTCCTTTTGACTGTCCACAGCTCACTGAAGCTGATCCTTCCCAACCTTTGGTAGGCTATTTTCTTTTTGTCGTTATAGGTTCAGAAGGTATAGCTAGCTAAATTTCTTTCTCGCTTTCTTTACTTTGATCCTGCTTCTATAATGTTCCTTGTCTCAGAGCCGTCTTGAAAGGGGGCAACACGTCCAACGAACTGATATTTTAATATGGGTATTTCGACAAGGCCATCCATAAAAGTAGAAATGTATTCGCTAGTACGCTGGATACACTTCTATATGCGTTTCACTTCTGCTTTCCCAACAGCCCTTGCACCATTTTGAGACTGATTAGTGAAATCCTCAACCTATGAAGATCATGATAAGCCTAATATTGAGCACTTCAAAGATTACTTAGCAAAATGGACATAAATAAGTGAAAGATAACTACACTGATACAACAAACTTTTGAGTCCCATGTTTTAGATAGCTGAGATGCTTCATAGGTACATGCACATAGTCCTTTGGCCCATAGCTTCTCAACTGACAATAACTGCAATGAAATGAGACCATAATGAGCCAGAAAACATGGATGTTTTCCAGGGGTCTTTTTAAGATGAGGCCAGATTTACTAGATTCACAGTACCTTCACTAACATCGTAACTAGCAACTCAACCACCAACTCTTTGTTTCTCTTCCCATAACTCACAAACTTATGCAACGACTTTGCCACCGTATCTGGATTAGTGCCATCTAGAACATTTACAAGCAAAGAAATATTACTGAGCTACTAAAAATAAAAACTCTCACGAAAAACCTAAAGCAAAGAGAAAAGTGCCAAAACTCAAACAAGGAGACAAGTGCTAAAACCAGAACTGTCAATTTATATATAATAAAAATGAATTATGAGTATGTATCACGGTATTTACAACCTCACAAATGAAAGATTTTCCATACACATCCAGGTTTGATGCTTAGGGTCCTATATATTTCTTTAGAAGAAGTATTTTTATCATGATCCTGATTCCTGGGAATTTTTGTTTTCTACTACAGTACTTCACAACACTCTATACTGATACTAAAATAAGTACATCCCTTCCAAAAGGTGTTCGATAATTGAAAAAGTAAAGGTTCATAGTTACCTTCTTATAAGGAAGAAAATAGTGGCAATATTGGAGGATTTCGTGTCTGTAAAGTTCAAGACCCCAAATGAATGAAAAAAAAAATTGATCATTAACTAAACAACTACATTAATAACCCTCTAGAAAGAAAATATACACATACAAAACAAATAAGCAAAAATGGATTTAAGAAACATTGAAAGCCATTCTAAATAAGTTATGGCCTTTCGAAAAAGCATGGCCTTTTGTTTTTTATGGACAAAAAGGGTTAAATACAGAAACAAGAAGTTAACAAGAGCAACATCGTTGTTCGCTTGTACAAGAGGGTGCGTTACAAAAGGTGCACCAAACCATCTTTTTCTTTCTCCTTTTTTCATTGGATAAGGCAAAGTAAATTTCATTTAATAGTACCAAGAAGGTACTGCAAGTCTACAAAGGTACAAAAAGTAAATTTCTCTTACGTTTGGTGTTTTATAAGTTGAAACAATACAAACTTGGTGTTGGAAGAATACTATAACAAACTGGCATTTTATTGTGCTTACAATAGCCTCCTTAGAGGATACCATTGATACCATATGTTGCACATTTCACTAGAGTCAAGTTTCTTCTAATAAGGAAAAGAGATTATTCATAACTATAATCAGTACAAATTTTACACTGGGTAAGGTTATGTAAAGTATTATATCACCAGTAGCTCCTACGCTAGCAGACTGATCAACATCCAGGTTGCATAATATGTAATCAAGAAACAAAGAGAAAGATGGAAACAGAGAAATAACTTGTATCTTCTTCTATGAATAAGAAAAAAATAACATGAAGTTTAAACAACTCAACCTTGCCTCCAAAGGAGGGAGGGGGGGGGGGAATATATTATCACAATCTGGACTCAAAAAATGTACTAGTAGTCCTTGTCTAAGGAACAACTTTGATTTCCATCTTTCTTCTTTTTCTAACTTTTGGAACTAACATGTATTCAACGTACTACAGAAGTCACATGGCCTTTCTATACTTTAAAATTACAGCCTACTATAAATAAATATTCAGAAAATTATTCTTCACAGATATAGCTGCCAGTTTCCTCCGAGTAAAGATCAAACCAGTAGAGAATATAAGGAGATGACATGCTTATGAACATAGCGTAAGCAATATATTTCTGATAAGGTTATCCATCTAGCTACAAAAAATTAGATACAATTAAAGATCCACACTTTCCACTATATGTCAATTTACACAATGATATGAATTTTAGTTAGTGTTAAATTTACAGCCCACCACATCCACCCTCTTCCCCTCGAATCTTCACAAGGGTGATGCAGGAACAATCGGCAGAAACTCCTAAGTTCTATTTAAAGCATATCTTAGGCTACAATGTAGAATTGCCAATAAAAAGAACGGAAACAACTTAAGAGTGTTTATTGTAGAAAAGTGTCAAGAATAAATAAAAGAAACATTTTGGTGATTTCCGTAGCACAAAAGAGAGATCATGCAATGATCAAATAAGCTATGGAAACTACATCGCTGACCCTTCATCAACATAACTTGACTTAGTTTTTCCCTTACTCTAACTAAAGTTCTCTCATAAATAAACAGTCATGGAAGATCACATAATCTAATAGTTTCTTTGTTGAGGCTATAGATATAGATAAAATATTTTATACTTCCCCAATGTTTGGAGTAAGTAGGATTCAGTGTCGTTTACATATTTTACAAGTTAAGATGAATCTAAAGGATAAAAAACATTCAAAAAGATTCTCTTTAATCTCCCACTTCCATTGTCCGGTGTGATCACACACCATATCTTTTTGGCTTCCAAAATAGAAGGCATAGTCCTAACTTGTGAATTTCCTTTTACTTGTTTTGTATTGTATATCTCATGGGGCATATGATGGGAATTTTCATTCTGAATGTACTTCAAGTGAAGCTAGAGAAAGTGATATAATGGCTATCCTATTCATTTATGTTCAAGGAACAAAAAAAATTGTGTCAAGAACTATATCCCTATGGTATTGCTACGATGTATCTCGGAATCAAATAAGAGGCCTTCCAAACTATTGAAAAACTGTGCATATTGCGAACATACAAGAGATTGTAGAATCTTACAAAAAAGCTTTCATAAAGTTAACATATCATGTGTATTATCTTAGATTTTGAAACTCCATCCCTGATTTCAACTGATATATCGCACTTGATTCTTGTACCACAATCAACAACTTTCAGAATGGGCACCTTGACAACTGTTATTGGATGTACACCAGAAACATGCCAACATCCTGAAAATCACAGATGAAAAAAGACAAAACACACTAAATCTTAATAGTGAAAAATAAAATACTAAATGGAGTAAATATATGCAAAGAATTCATATAGTCACAAATAAACAAACAAAACATGGGGAGACACCCTACAAATTTTTAGTTTTACGAATTTTTCGCATTTCCTAGTCTATTTTCTACTTTTCTTATGATATTAAGGTATTTCTAATAATTAAAGAATAAAATTACATGTAGTATAGATATCTCCTGCATTCCCTCATTGCTATAACCTTATGATATGCATCTTTCTTCACCACTTGGCTATCTCCCATTGAAATTTCACCTTCTTCTTTTTTCCTTTTTTTGGGACAAGTTCAATTGAACTTTCCCTTCAAACAGAATTATGATTGGATGCATATATCAGGGAAGGGGATAAAATATCCATCATTTGCCAAATGCACAAATTAAAAAAAAAAAACAGATGAAGTTTACCATACTTCTTTAAGATATATTATTGTTTCCTTCCTTTTCTTGACATCTCCTTTCTTCTCCTTTTATCTCCTCTAAGTTCTAACTAAGAAACCACTAACTCTTTCCACTTACTTATGCCTAATGTGATGAAAACCAGACAAATATTTTCCGTGAAAAATCTTAGTATGTTCAATTTGCAGCAGAATTGCAGAGAGCCAAATTAGTACTTCTATGAGTTGACTATATTAAGAATCAAGATCCTTCTACACTTTCTTTTTTCTTATCAATGAAATTTATTTCTTGTTTTTCACTATTTTCTACCACATTTATCTGTTACATTGCAAATAGAATTGTCAACGGTATTCCATTCTATGTTGCACAGAAACTCTGCACTTTCAATGCCGCACCCGTGTCGGATTCTCCAAAATTACACTAATTTTGGAGAATCTAAGACACACCTATTGACATTTTTGAAGAGTGCAAGCAACATAGATTCCATTGAAAAAAATAAGAAAACCAGGTCTCTTTATCAAAATAAATAGCACGTGACATTTGCCTTAATAGAAATAGTCATTCCCACATTTATTTAGCTGGTTCTACTAATGAAAATAGTCATTTATTTGAAGTGGACATCCAGAGCAGTAAATCTGCTACATCTAAAATTTGATAAACTCTTCAAAGTAACATGTAATAAATGTTTGGTTACGACGCAGAGGCAGTAATCCATGAACTAAAGACAGTATCAAGGAAAAAAAGGAATTAACTCAAAGATTTAGTTTGAAGTGCGTATAATGTCATGACCCAAACTGTCATGATTAACACCTGCACTAACCCTCTGGTGGGAGAACCATTAATAGTAATGAGATAACCCAAGAAGTTGACATTTAAAGATATAGAAGCAGGTTTAAATGTCGAAATAAAGTAGAGTTCCCATAAACTCCAAGAGTCTAACAACGACTATCAAAACATTGCGAAAATATTCCCCAGAAACTGAAAGTCGGTGTACCAAAACTCTAAAGTTAAGCAAGTCTAATGAAAATTGGTACAATCCAATTAAACATACGAATATTTAACTACAAAGTCTGAGTTCGAAAAGAGTGGACTAAAACATAGAGAACTAATGGCAGCCGGGAAGAACTGGGTCACCCTTGAATTCGATTGATCACTGATCTCCTAGATGAGGTATGTCACTAGCCGCCGCCTGAAGATGCCCTGTACTCAACAAAGAAAGAGAAAGTGCAGTATCAGTACAAAACCACAGTGTAGTAACACGACTATTCTAGTAACCACAACATATATGAGTAGTCACAATAAGTAAACACACATATACCGAACATATAAAATATCAATTATCATTTCAGGAGCAACGTACCATTTCACATTTCTAATATCAAGTAAATACGCATATATGACAACTCAATGGTCTTCTCATGGAACCCATACCCAAACTATTAGTGTGCCAGATCGTGACACCCTATCCAAGTAAGTGTATCGAAACGTGACACTCGTTCCCATATGTAAGTCAGTACGTGACATCTGATCCTAGTTAGTATGTTCGAATGTAACACCTGGTCCATTCAACAAGCCACAATCACAATCACAATGTACATTCTCATAATCATACAATAAAGTGTTGATTCATGGCGTACAATTATTCGTTCATATTCATTCGCATTTAATTTGATCAATAGTTCAACATTCGCATACATACATGCATTCTAATGAAGAAAATACTAATTTACATCACACAAACATGAAACCAAACCATCACCTACCTAAAAAAAAGTTTGAATCCTCCTAAGAAACTTGATTATTCCCTTTCAAGATTCTTTTTGCTTGTTCTAGGTCTACAAACAACAAATCAATGCAATGACAAATAAACGAGGCACAATTACCGGATTACAATCGAAATTATCAACTCTAGGCTCAAACCCAAGATCCCAATACCCAACTTAGGGCTTTTTTTACCATTAGTTTTCATGTCAAAACCCTCCCCCATTATTAATTACCCATAAACCTAAGTTCTACAGATCAAAAAATGAATTAGGGGAGTTAAATCATTACCTTTAGAACCAAAAATAGTGGAAAAATTTCAAGAAATTTCCTGTGGTCTTCTCCTAGCTCTCAAGAATAAAACTTGTAGAAAATAACATTTTTGGAGTTAATTCCGCCTTAATTCCTGACAAGCCCGCTGTAACGGGATTGATGAGTCCACTATTTGGACTCATTTAGGGCTATATTTTGATTGAATTAGTGTCCTCAAATGCATATTTTGTATCAATATCTAATGTAAATCCTTAAGATTTGGGTATTTGACTTGACAGACAAAGCATGGACACTATCGAGCAAAAAGGAACAAAGCGGCTGAAAGAAGGAAGAAAAGACGGCCTGAAGATTTCCTAATCCATTAGGCGAGTCTCCGAATGGCCTTAATATTGCCTAATGTTCCAGTGTGCTGAGCCCTGAAGGAAAAGATCAAGTTGGCGATGAAAGGGAGCAATCGGCGCATCACCAAGTAGTTCCGCGAAGCAGTTCCCTGTCACCCATTGAATCAAAACGCAAAAATGCTGAAGGAAAAACCTAAAAGGCGATGAATCAAACCAAAGGGCGGATCACCGAGTGTATCGGCGATTCCGACTAACTACGCCGAGTAGTCCTTCGCAGCACAAATTTTTGAACACTATAAATAGTAGTTTAAATTGTTAGTTTATCAATCTAGAATATCAAGTTGTAGAGAATTATTACTGAGACTTAGAATATTTTTAGTTTTTAGTTCTTACTGTTTTTGGGAGACATTGTTCTTGAGCTTGAAGGTTTTGAAAGTTTTCAACTCCAAGAAATTGGAAGTGGGTCTCGAAGAATCTTCATCCTAGACGTGTTTAAAGACATTTTCTATCGTACCCACTTGATGGAAACACTTGTTGGTATTGATTTCTATCTCTTTTTCATGTCTAGCTAAAACCCCAATTCTTGAGGTGTGATTTTGTGAATATGGATTAAATTTCCTGTTGGGTATTGCTTATTGTTAGTGTATTTGTTGTTTAAATGTGATTTCATTTAGTAGTTGTGTTTGAACTAAATGGGATTGTAGTTGCAAATACTATTTCATCTTAGTGTTTTCGACTTGCTCGAGAGAGAGGTTTTAAAACTAAGACTACTAAATCGATGGCCGGTGGTTATTGGGTGGTTGTAGGTTCAATTCGAGACAGTGAATTCTACACCTTCTCTCACACTTTCAGCTGGAGAGAGTGAATGAGCTAAGGCGGAGGCTCTGCTTAAATGCTGTAACTCGGTGTTCGAGAGAAACCGAGTTGATTCGGGGTAAGTTGCTAGAGAGAGAATTTACCCCCACTAAAGTCTAGCCTAGTTACAAATATTCAGTGATTTACTATCAATAACATTTACCCAACAGTATAATTTATCCCATATTTCTATCACATCCCAATAATACCGTCTCCCTATCTCGTATCTTTATATTTTTGCTATTTTTGTCATTAGTTTAATACAAAACCCCCATTGATAATTGAGAGTCGTGTCACTATTAGATTTAGTATGTTTTTATTCGTTAATGTTTATAGCTATGATTGATTAGAAAATGATTTTACTTTTCTATTAATTCTTGCAACCTCTCCCTTGGGACTCGACCCCAACCCATTCGGTTGGGTTATATTTGAAATGACCCAAAAAGTTCTTAAAAATGTGCTTCGGAAGTTACCGGAAACTTGTTTAGCTATATATAAAAAAATCCGTTTCTTTTTTCGAAAATCCGACTTCATATTCTTGTTTAGGGGGTCAAATTGAGTGGGAAATGGGTCTAACCCAAATTTTAGAGCAACCGTATCAAAATCCGAAATTTCCAAGTGAAGCCTTTTTCGAGGGTCTACTTTGGAGGGTCATA
>JAJOOE010000385.1:0-58551 GCA_036250405.1 Solanum raphanifolium | reverse complement strand
AATACTGAAATTTTCTATGGGTCAACTTCTAAAAATATCATTTTAATTTTCCTATTTTGATGGTAATAAACAAAAAAAAGATCATTTGTTTTTTTTTTCATTAGGAGATGAGTTGCATTTTAAGCTAGTTTATAGTAAATTGTCTCCGCACATGATGTACAAGTTCATACAAATTCCAAAAAAATGGTTGCCATAGAAAGCAAAGTGTACAAATTACAATAAATTTTAAAATTTGAATGTGTGCTGATTTTTAGCTTCATTTTTTCTTTGGTGGGTGGGAATTGTGGGGAGGTGTTCGAAGATAAAAATGGACCACTCATGAGGTAGTGGTGGGGTGCTAAGTACCTGTAAATTTTTAATTAGAGATTTTAAGTTTGAATTTAGATAATGAAAATCATTTATATAAAGCGTTTTATTCTTGAAGTAGAACTTTTCGATGTGAATCTAAATTAGTTAAATTTAAAAAAACAAATATTGAACATAGGGTGAAAAAAAAGCACAAAATAGATATTAGAAGTGTTGTGAAGTAAAATAGAAGATTCTAAAACTAGACTTGCTTTGTTATCTAGATGTATTTAGAAACATGCCGACAATTTCAAGTTTGTGGAGAAGTAGAGACAAAAAGGACAATACTTATGCAGTAATGTGAAGGAGTCTATCAAGTCTAAAGACTTTAAAGACTATGGGGTATGGGCAATGAACCTTTTTGCAGGTATGGTTGGAATTTAATTAAGCATGTTCTGGTTTGGATTTGTTTTTTACTTTCAAGCATAAATAAGATTGATATATCTTAATATTATATTATTAAATTAATTATTTTTCCATTATTTTTTCCATTACATAGAAGTATGAAGTTAAAGGACCACCAATGGATGTGGTGCAGCAGGTATGCAACATTTGTTTCTTCCTTAATTAGAGGTCTTGAGTTCAAGTCCTAAATATGTAAAATCCTTTGAAGGAAACGCTTCCCCAAATATGACCTATGTGACGAGAATTCAAAATAGTCAAACTCTAATGCGATACTCAGACACCAAATTGAAAAAAAAGAGAGAATGAAGTTAAGGACGACCTAGGATATAATCATAATTTCACAACTTACATAATGACATTTTAGATATTTTCCTATGACTTCGATGTATGTTGGGTCCATTTATCTCATCATTCTAGATAATTTATAGCCTTTGAACATAGTTATCCACGTGGCTATGAGGAGCCAAACATTATTTGGTAACACATTTAGGGATTGTTTGGTACAAAGATTAATAACATAAAGATTAGTAACGTTGAGGTTAGTAGTATAAAAAATATTTTTTATCAACTGTTTGGTTCATTGTTTCCTCCTCATCTTGTGTTTGAATTAAAATTCTACAAAAAAGCTTCTTTCCAATTATACTATTGGATTATTATGAGATTTTCTATTTCATGTAATTGGGTTAAAGTAGATAATTGACGGACAATATATTTTTATGGCCTTCTAACTAGGTAGGAGAAGAACAATTTTATTGTCATGTTTGCTATTTGCTTACTTGAATTATTTGATGGTAAATAATTGCCGTCTTAATAAATTGATCTCTCACAAAACCGTCAATTTTCTATTTAAAAAAGATAGACCATCTACTTTTAAAATTGAAAAGAAGGTAAACAATAGTAAAATCAAATAAACCATCTATATTTACATGTAAAAATAGCAAGGTGTAATTTTAATATATATGTAGCTTTATAAATTGTTCAAAATACACGTGACTTTAATTTATTGCTTCATCCTTCCATGAGTAATTTTCAAGGGTAACAAGTTTTGCTAGCTAGCTTATGAGCTAATTACTTAGATTCATGTTAGTTTGTAATATTACGAATTTTATCAATTTTTGGATTTTAGATACATGTATTTGACGTATTCAAATGTGTTCAAATGCATGTGTCTTGGATACACGAGGTCAAAATTATGTGTAATTTGTTCTAGATACATTGTATCCAAGTAGATTTACATTTAGCTGACTTTTTCGCTTGCCTCTCTCCCTGCTTCTTGTATCCAGATACATGTTCTAGTTTGATTCGCATGTATTTGCGGGTCTCGCTCGCCTCTCTCTATTTTAATGTATCTGATAGCAAAAATACATGTATTTAGATGTATTTGATTTGAAATTTGATATGAAATTATTAACTGTCACACCCCTTTTCGCGCACGACGGTAAGGGTTTTTCCAATTAAGGTGACGTTATTGATTAAGGGATTGTTTTAATTTTTTCAGAGTCGCCACTTGAAATTGAGTTATGGTGTTCCAAGTCACCTTTTGTTCAATCCCTAATCAAAAGGAAATGACTCTTTATATGGTCTGCGAACTAGAAATTCGGGTAAGGAATTTTGTTGACCGAGGGGAAGGTATTAGGCATCCCTCGGGTCCCGTGGTTCTACCAAGGTCGCTTTTATTGACTTCTACCTACTTCAAATCATTTGTGAATATATTATTTTCAGGCCATGACTTGTTTGCATTTTTATTGTTGAACTTTTATTTGGTCTCAAATCGGATGCATAACTGCATTCTCGACTTTTGACATATAAATAGCTTATGAGCATAATTGTTTTCTTCTCTCGAGTGCATCACGTAATTTTATCTATAAGTGATCTTATTTTAAATTAATGAAAGTTATTATATTTTTGGACAAGGTGCGTCACTGCATCCTTGAGTTTTTTTTCAATGTCTCAAAAAAGATGCGCAACCACATTCTTAATTTTTTTACAAATATTTTTAGAGTGCATAAAACTCATCTAATATTGAAAGTACTTACTCTTATTTTTCTGAATTCTAGACAACTAATCTTCTCATTTCATTATTATATTTATTGATGATACTTTTAATTGAATTAATCCACATGTTAAAATATATATTAGAATAATTTTATCAAGGTGTGTCACCACATCCTTGAATTTCTTTTAAGTGTTTCAAAAAAGATGTGTAACCACATTCTTAATTGAAACAAATATTATTATTATTTTTACATGCCTAAAACCCATCTAATGTTATAAGAAAATATTAAATAAAATCAAATAAAATAAAACAAATCTAAACTTCTAGGATACAATATAAATTTTGGATTATCTTATATTCTTTTATTTTTATTCACCCTTAAAGTTAATGTTAAAATTAGGCCTACACATATTATATTTTTATTTTTATTTTATCTTGAAGTTAATGGCGAAATTAGGCATACTCATATTGTACTTTTTTATTAATCCAACAAAACAATGAAGAATTGCTAAAATAAATCTCATTCTTTATTTAATAAATAAAACAACAATAATTTTGTGAACCCAATAATTCCTACTTTATCACTATTAGCATCGAAATCAAGAAATGAACAACATCATGACCTATTCATTTTATGACATCACAACTAATGAACGAAAATAGATAAATAAAAATAACCACCAATAAAGTTACTTTCATTCATTAAAGAGATATAACACTTAACACATTCTTCATTTTAATCAAATTATGAATAAAATAAAAGTGTAAAAAAACTTATCATAATAATTACATCAAATTCCATGAATAAATTAAATAAGAAGATAAAGTAAAGTTGAATACCGCAAAATCTTAACCGAAGTTCGATTAGAACACCCACAACTTTTGTAGGTTGTTTGTGATGGTATATGTGTTTGTGTTGATATGAAAAAAATGGGTAAGGAAGAAAAGATGTGAATGTATGATTATTGTTTGAAAGAAGAATAAATAAAATGGAAGTGTATTCTTTTTTTTTCTTCTTGCTCGTGTAGTATAGTGTTCTTTTTTCTCTTTGTCTTTTCTGATCCTCCTTTGCCTGGGTGTGTTGTCTGTTGATATAGTAGTAGTAGTAGTATGTATGTGTTGTGTCGTGTGTGTAGTGTACTAGTGTGTGAGTTGGGTAAGTGGGGTAGTGGGTAGAGTGGGGGTAATGGGAGATGGGTAGGTTATTTTTTATTTTTTGTTGTTAATAAATAAAAATATAATAATAATAATAACTAATTACTTTGGAATTAATAAAAATATAGAAAATTAAATAGCTAGATAAAAAAAATATATATAATTAAGAAAATATTAAAATTACTAATTTATTTACTAAATTTTGGATAAATTAAAAACATAATGTACCTTAAAGTGTGACTCTATTTTTGTTATTCTCAAATCTATTTAAAATAAACTTAATAAAATAAGATAAAAAATCAAAATATTTAATTTAGATTTATAAAATATTTAAGCTCTAAAAATGGTGGTAAAAGTTTAGGTTCGGTCAAAAATTACGTGTCTACATTAACTAGTAAGATAATATTTCCAAATATGGAGAAAATTAGTAAATATTGTAGAAATATTTGTCTAATTACTACTTTTTTCAATTTTCAACTGTGTTATGGGCTGTAAACAGATCTTTCCACATCTAGTTTTTAAAAGGAAAAATGGTATGAAATAGCAAACTATTAATTCAAATTAAATGTTATAGCCATAGTTTCTTTTATGGGAAAATTGTATGAAATAGCAAACTATTAATTCAAATTAAATGCTATAGCCATAGTTTATTTTATTTGTAATTCGCAGCAAACATCCCATTTTTTTGCCATCTGGTTCAGTATACGATTAGCCATTTTCGGTATACAATTACCCATTCGGTATACAAATGTATAAAATGTGTTTGTGTTTGTATAAAGCGAGAGAAAAATGTATATACAAATACAAATACATATATTTTCATCCTATACACTTATAATTATACAAATACAGATCTTATTATACAAATTACAATGTATAAATGAATTTATACAAAACTGAGCAATTTGTATAAAATTGGATGTATCTAGCGAATTATACAAATAAAAAACTCCATAGCAAACATAAAATTTGCTATGGAGCGCAATTATGCAAACTATAGTTGTAACATACAAATATGATTTTTATGTTTGCTATATGTGAAAGTTGCTCAAAATAAATACCCAAAATAAATGCAAGACTCTGAAGGCATGCACTAAAAACATGTAGACCATTGAAGAAGTGTGGATGAACTTGAGCTTAATCATCTCAAGGGAAATGAATTTATTGAGTTAGTTGGGGTGGATATGAGGGAAAATTTTAATTAGGATAAAAACATATCCATATAGATTATAGACGCCACATAAGATAATAAGGGTAAGAACATGAGAGTTAATCGTCTAAAGAAAAATATGTACTCAAAGTTAAATGATAAAGGAAAAATAACCTTTTTTGGATAGTACAAAAGCAAATATGATCCTTTTTCGTATAATTATATAGGCTGTTACCCAGATTACAAAACAAGAATACAAAAGATTATGAAAAAATTTCAAAAATATACAATTACCTAACTTACATCGCAAGAATATAGCCCACAACATAATTGGTATACAATATCATATATTCGATATACAATAAATATATAAAACTTTCATATTTTATTTTCTACAAAATATTTAAAAACTTGATATACCATATTATACACTCATTATACATATGTGACCATTCATTTCACTCCGAACAACCCAAGCAAACAAATTAGACTGCCGCGGGCACCAATTGCTTCAATAATCACCCTCATCTGAGAAACAACCAATGACTTAGCTATCACCAATTTCTATAGTAATAAAATCACATTTAAGAATGCCAAAGATGAACAAAGAATAAAATGTGCAAAGAAAAGGTGTGTGTGTGTGTTTTGAGTGTGTAGGGAAGAGAGATGAAAAAGAGATATCAATATGTTTGTGGCTAAATTTGGTAAAGTCTAAATTTAAAAACTTGCACATTTTGACAATGTGCTTGGATCAATTATACTTTCAAATAATTATCTTTAAAATTAATATTTATTGAAAATAAAATGCTATGTAATTAATAAAGAGCGATTTATCTCCTTTAATATATTTATTTGATATGAATTCAAATTAATCGAATTACTAATTTTCGATGTTGAATGCCTAAAAGAAACACTATAGCCTAATGAATGGGTAATGAAACTTATTCAGACCTAAGCTGCAAAACCCCTAGAAGTTCCATTAGTTTGGATTGATAGATGATCACATATTGATTTCCAAAGGGACCACCTCCTACTTTTTGTTTGTCTACTTTGTTTTTATTTTTAGATCCCAATTTTCAATTGGATATTCTTATCCCACTTCTTGTAAAGTCATCCCACATTTTCTCTTTGGGTTAACCAAGTCATGCCAAGAGATATTTCTTAGTCGTAAATTTTATTTAGACATTTGAATTATTATTTATTTTAATTAATTTGACTAATTTGTTTTCATCATAACGTGCATGCAAGCTTTGACAACATAAATTATTCTAGCTCATTTTACATAACTAGTTTTTCGACACGTGCGTTGCACGTGATTACCAATTCAGAAAATATATGTTATAGTAAATAGAATTGCTTATTTAAGTGAAGATTTGAATAATAAACTTTGCCCAAAATAATATTGCAGATTCTTTTGTGAATGTTCAATATGGATCGTCATATATATCTCTTATTCACGCGAATCTATGAAGATGATCAATGGAAAAATTTATTAGTTAAATGCAATAATGCATATATTTATTTCAATTTGATGAGGTTCAATCATGTAATTAATCGTATCTCAGTAATATTACCTTATAGACGATATTTGTTGTGTATTTTTCTTGTCATCTAACCAAATGTGCTTTGCACGTGTATTCCACGTTAAACTGTTTAAATGTCATATGAACATGTAAAGAGAACAACTACATTTTATTTTTTAGAACTAATTTTTGTATATTAATTTTTATTTTATCAAATATAACATAATAAATGACGTTCTTGTTGTTAGCTCTCATATTTGACTTCTTGATTAACTGTATACATAAATCAAAGATAGTTATTCGACTGTCCATAGTTAACTAAGAAATGTTTCCTTTTTTTTACCCAAAAAACTAAAAATTAAAATTAAAGAATATATTCTCTATCTGTGAAATCATATGTATAATCACATGTTTATCTTACACCCGACAAATATGTTGTTCATATACTTGTAAACGATTTTCAATTTATACAATCAAGCATGATTCATCCCAGAAAAAATAACAACATTGTGTTATAACATATATAGGGTCGGTGTAATAATATGAAAAATTATTGGTTTAAGGTTAATACAAGAAAGGATGAAAGATAGAAATAATTAATGCAATAACTATGAGAATTCATAATATTATAACTAAAGAATGTTAAAGAGTGTGAATAATGTTTGCAATAATTAGTAATAACTAAGAGAATTTATAATGTTATAATGAAAGGATTAACGTGCAATAGATGTAGTGTAGGGACAAAATGAAAATGTTTATTCCATATTACTAAATATAAAATTTATTTTTTAATTGATAAATTTTTAAATGATTCATATATACTCACATATTTTCACTATTGAAAAGATTAATAATTTTGAAAAAAGATGTTCAAAAGCATATATTTACATCACAAGAGAAATTGTTAACAAAAACAAATGAATTTAGACTACATCATGTTAACTTTAGATATTGGAACATTACATACATATATATTTTAAGCAAAAAAATAATTATTATATCATCAACATTATTTTCCTCAAGTCCTCGAGGTTATGGAATGTACCCTCTTCAGATAGAACGATTTACTTCATCAGAATAGTGGTACCTCATATTCCGCTAAACTTTGAACTCACTCAACGGCAATAAATCACACGAAATTTTTTAAAATGCAAGAAGAAGAATAGGAGATTAAAAAAATTGTGGTTGAAAGTGAAAGGAATCCCCTCTATTTATAGTCAACAAAGAGTTGTATGAACAAGTGTTTTTTGTGTCTTATCTGAAAAGTCATGACCTTTCCAAGAAGTCACAACCCTTTGGAAAAGTAACAACATATTGAAAAAGTCACAGCTCTTTGGAAAGTCACAACTCACCGAAAATTCACTACCCTTTGAAAAAATTCACAACTCATCGAAAAAATGACATTTCCTAGAAGTCACAACCCTTTGGAAAAGTCACAATATTGAAAAAGTCACGACTCATCGAAAAATCACAACCCTTTGGAAAAGTCACAATATTGAAAAAGTCACGACTCATCGAAAAATCACAACCCTTTGAAAAAAGTCACAACATATCGGAAAAGTCACAACTCATCGAAAAAGTCACAACCTAAGTGAAGGATATTATAGTAATTCAATATTCAAGTTGGGAGTTCATGCTTTTAATGTAGTATAGATATATCTAGTCAATAATATTAAAGATAGATTCATAAATTTAACTGAGATAACTACACTCTTCTGTAATTCATAAAATTACCTTATATAATTTAGTCATGATTTTCAATGGTTACAATTGGCCCTAAGAAATCCCTAAGGGAGAACTTTAAGGCCAGAGAGTTGTCATGGGGCCACAATCCCCTCCAAACCTCCCAAAAATTCAAACTCATAGCAAAATAATATATCTCGATGAGACGAATTCAATACAATAAAAATTGGTTCAAAATTTCATTCACAATTCTGAAAAAAACGTAAATTCCAGATGCAATCAATGTAGCAAAAATCACAAAGAGCAACTGCTCAATCAAATTATGTTGTAATTCATGAGATCTCACCTATTATGGTTAATAGGTCATCATTAAACCTACGTATCCACAATTTTTCAGAAGATTCCATCTTGTTTTTTTAGAGAAATCAGCGGCTGAAGTTTGACTAAATTCGGATTTGTATAATAGTGTATATAACATTGTAATTATTATATATGAGTGTATAAATATCTCTTATACATTTGTATAATCTTGTATATTGGGTGTATAATATTGTATATCAATTTTTCAAAATATTTTTATAAAAGACTAAAATGAAAGTTTGTATATCATGGTATACGAATGTTTATTATTGTATATCGGATTGTGTTTCGAACTAAAAATTTGTAATGTAAGATTTAGACTTTATTTTTACTATGTAATTGCACTTATAAATTTTTCTCATTTTAATTTCATGAATTCATGACTATATTCCAATAATTGAGCTCATCGCCTTATTTAAATTATGGGTTCATAGTTAAATATCTTCAACAATTTTAGTGGGTACTATACAAATAATAAACATAAATCTACTTTAAAAGTTATGAATTTAAATAAATATTTATAGTTTCAATTTTTTCATAATTAATTTTTCAAGACTTCAAAAATGTGAAAGTACAGTAGCTGTTTAGATACAATTTGCAAGCAAATTAATTAAAGTACTTAGTTTTTAAACTACTCTGTTGGTGTGAATCAGAAGTGCAATAATTTTTTTTTTGATAAAGTCTAATGCAGATATCTTTTTTAATGATCGGTAACATTAAGATATATTATATCAATTTCAGATACATGATTAAAAAAAAATATCCATATACATTTTTATAAAAATCTAGTCTAGATACAATAATATCAAAAAAAATTTATAGGATATATTACCGAAAACTTATTATCTTTCAATAAAAGATATAACTCAAAAATGGTGATTTAGTAAAAAAAAAAGGGGGAAGTTGCTAGACGCATGATTTACTTCTAAAACAAAATAACTTAATTAATAAACAAATAAAAAGTTAAAGTTGGAACGAATGTACCGAACGTCTACATAAAAGTAGACGTATAACTTAAGTCGGAATTGAGAGATGCCAATTGAAGCTTCCGATTTACTTCAAATAAATCTTCGAAATCCGAACTCCAAGTCAATATCACAAAATAATAATTATTAATTTATGAGAGATTGAAAATTAAGAGATTTTATAAGATGTTAATGAAATAGTTTGTGAATTTGTGATTTAAATGAAAAAAAAATGGGTATATTTATAGTGTTAAGGGGTTAGAGAGGGGTGGGGGCTGTTTTGAGCAGTTTTGGGCCCAGCCCAACAGCTAAAAGGGCCCAACAGCTATATAACGTTCAACTTTTAAAAAAAAAATTGGAATTGACCGTTGAACCGGATCAACCGGACAAGACCTGATTCTTAACGAATCGGATAAAAAATTGGGTTCCGTTTCGATACCAGTTCCGGTACCTATAAGACCGGTTCAACCGGTACCAAACTTACCGGTACGGGAACCGGATTGGAATTGGACCGGACCGGAAAAAATCATGTCCAATTGCCAGCCTTAGTGGCTGCTAAGAAAAGTGAAAAATTTGAAAATTAAAAACTGAAAAGTGAAAAATTTGAAAAGTAAAAAGTGAAAAGTTTGACCTAATTTTGCCTATTTATTATTTAATATTAATAATACAATATAATATATTTCGGTAAATCGAATAATACAAAATTACATACAGAAAATCGAACCGAAATATCAAAAAATACGAAAATATATACCGAATATCGAAATAATTCGGTTCGATTTGGTGTTTCGGTTTCTCGGTGTTTATGCCAAGCCCTAGTCGAAACTTTAAGCTGTTAATCCATGATCTTCAATGAAGAAGAAGTAAAATTCTTGATATCATCTATAAGTGCGGTAAGATTGTTCCATGAAGATCCACCTTCTTCCACTGCATTTTTAGCCATCTTACTCATACTCACTGCTTTCTCTCTTATTTTCTGACTTTCCATTAACCTCTCAATTGCTTCTTTTATCTTTTCGCTCCTTAAGACAGGGGTCGATATCTCAGCACCTCCGTCGGTGTTATATACTTCTGCCCCTACTTTCACTCCTAGCCCCATAACCTCCACTAGTTTTTCATTGTAGAATTGTTCAGCGAACACTGGCCACGTCACCAACGGCACCCCAGCGATGATGGCTTCAAGCACTGAATTCCAACCACAGTGTGTCATGAATCCTCCGACTGCTGAATGATCTAAGATGGTTACTTGCGGAGCCCACCCTTTAATAATCAGACATTTTTTCTCATCGAACAAACTCTCCGATAACCAGGTGGATTGGTCCTTGTTCACTACCCAAATGAAAGGGACGGTAGAAGCTTCTAGAGCTTTTGCGATTTCAGCGAGTTGCTCCTCTGGGAATCTAATTGTGCTCCCAAAAGAGACGTAGAGGACCGATTTGTGCTTCTGTTTATTCAACCACTCTACAACAACGGCAGATGAGTTACTTTCATCAGAAGAATTAATCAGTTCTTTTCTTCGGAATAATTTGGAAGAAAAATAGGAAATGGGACCAATTTGCCAACATTTGGTTTTCTTCATCTTCTGATAGTAGTCAGCGTAGGCAGGTTCTAGCTCGTAAAAAGTATCATGAACGATACCGTAGCTTAGATCCTCAGATTCTCTGGTTCGATCGATCAATTCATCAAAAGCATTCCTCTCATCCGCAGGCCTTACCAGATCGTCTGTAAGTTGCGATAGCTTGAACTCGATCTTATCAGGTAAACCCGGAACGGAGAAATTAGTACTTTCCATCAGGTATTGGTGAGGTTTGTAAAGCCTAAGATTGTACAAAATGGAATTGTACATGTAGCTAGATTGGTTGAACAATAGCCTGGGGATTTTGAGCTCCAGTGCAATATCGACAGTCCATGGGAAATACATATCAGAGAAGATACAATCAGGATGGATTTCACGAATTTTATCTTCCATTGGTTTCTGCAGAAGATATATGCCGCCAAATACTTTTCCCGCGATTTCAGTTGAAGAGGCGGAGCTGAAATTTTCGATCCCTTCAGGCAACCCAACTTCAGTGGAAGGGAACTTAAGAGTAGCGATAGAGATTAGGGAATTGTCAATAGAAGATCGGAAGAGGGAAGCATTGTGGTGGGTAGTGAGAATGGTAACTTTGACACCGTCACGGGAGGCGAATAGCCTGGCAGCGTTAACTAATGGAATGATATGACCAATGGCGAAGTAAGGAAGGAAGAGGACGTGTAGTTGCTTGCTCCCGTTATCCATGGCTACCACACTAGAAAATGAAGTTGATTTTGAATTCATAAATATAGCCAATTAATTGAGCTATATATACTATACTGTCCCTACTTTAGTAGTAATACAAGTGACTGCACTTTCGGTCAAAGAGTAGTATTTTGGGAGCACACATGCTTTTCATGGAGCACCCCAGTTTTCACAGTGATTTGATATTCAGGGTAGGTGAACAGTCAATTGAGTTTATGAAACATCAAGTTGAATTACTTTAAATAAAATGTATAGTTTATTTATTATAAATTGGATTTTAATTTGGTTTGGTTTTTTAACCTCTAATCTCAAATATCTCATAAACAACTGCAATTCGAACCAAACCGATTAAAAAAATGATATTTGGTTTGGTTTTAAATTTTGAAAATTGATACTATTTGGTTTGGTTTTGATTTACTAAAAGACAACCGCAAAAATAAACCGATAAATTATATATATTAAATTATTTATATATTATTCATAAATAAAATATAAATATTTTGTTAAATTTTAATTAACTCAAATCTTTAACTTTACCATTTTCTCAAACTTAACACTTAAATTTTAGTCCAACTATTACAATCCCATGTCAAAGTCCATCAAAATCTTTACCTACCAGGTATTCCTTTCTTCTGGGGCATTGGACAACTCAGATTGGGCCACGTAATTCAAGCGGAGTTTACTTTGGTGTCCCAGCATAAACAAAAAAATAAGAAATAGTTGGTTTAAGTTTTGTTTTTTTGGACAAAGGTATTTGATAATTGTCTTTTTGAAGGTGGTGGTCCAATTTGTGCTGTGTGCTGGTCCCTCTCAACTTTCAATTATTTTCCACCTCTTCTCAATCCATTGATAAGTGACTGCACATTAATTAATTATAGATCGGCCCCTCAAAAGAGTAGTATTTTGGGAGCACACAGATTTGCAAGCAACCCAGTTTTCATGATGGTATATTGGTTAAACTAAAGGACACATATAATATTTATTTAACTAATTTAATATTTGAGGGGTTGGCTTCAAAGTTCAATAAGTGATTGATTATCTGACACTTGGTTATGGCTGAGATTCAGTGAGTACCCAGTTATATATATATTGGCCAAAGTCATCTGTAGCCACTTAAAGTTGTTCGCATAATTCACTTAGATACTTTAACTAAGAGTTGTACCTATTGAACACTTTTATTAGTGAAAAAAAATACCAATTAAACATTTTTTGACAATCAACTAAAAATAGAAATTGTGTGTCATACACTCGCGATGACGTGGCATAGTAACTAATCAGAAAAGGACATGTGGCGTTGGGCCCATAATAATAATTAAAATATATATTAAAAACTAAAATAAAATAAAAATTTGTTTTCGGCCAAAAAAAGAAAAAGAAAAACTCTTCTCTGCCTTTTCTTCTTCGCCAAAACGCCCACCCCCGACTTCCATTCTTCCTCATTTTCTTCTTCGCCGGAAAACACACAGCTGCCTCCGGCTAAAACCACATACTCCGATAACCGTACACCTACGTCCTCTCCTTTATTCTAATTCAGTATTGTAGTTGTCATTTTTCTCAATCTCATTCTTTTTTTCGAATAACAATCAAGATTTGTTGATATTTTTTCTTCTTCACTGTTGTGGGTTCTTTAGAAATTGAATTCTGTAGCAATTTCAAAGAAAATAATTTCAGATTCATATTAGTCTTGTCGGAAAAAATGGAGTTTTGCCGGAATTATTTTTTAGTCAATTTGATTTTTATTTCTTTAATTAATGCTTTTCTGATGAAGAAAACAACAACAATAATGATGATGACGGGATTATGCTAGAAAAAAAGAAAGAATGCAGGAGTAGATGGGTGTGTCGAGGATGGTGGCAAGGCAAATAAGTATGTTGGATTGAGAAAAAAAAAAGAATGCAGGAGTAGATTTAATTTTTTTTTTATATAGAAATTATGATTTTTCTAATGTTGACATGTCTAATTTTGATTCGTCCGTAAAAAAATATTTGGCTTCACTCGCCTTTTTGGATGTGTATTACACTCATGATGCCATGTCACCAAAAAGTATTCAATAGGTCCATGTTTTGAACGATAGAAGTGTTCAATAGGTACAACTCTTAGTTGAGTTGTCTAAGTGAATTATGCGAACAACTTTAAGGGGCCGCAGATGACTTTGGCCTAGATAGATAGATAGATAGATTGATGATGGATGGATGGATAGATGGATCGATGAATGTATCGATGGATGCATGGATGGATGGATCGATGGATTGGTCGATGGATGGATGGATGGATGGATGGATGGATGGATGGATGGATGAATGGATGGATAGATAGATGGATGGATGGATAGATGGATAGATAGATAGATAGAGATATTTTGTGTGTCTTTTACGCACAAAATATGTCAGCATGTGGTGTTCTCTTTTCATTATTGAACAATCTTATTTTTGAGGCACAATCAATACCATTTAAAATGTAAATTGTTCAAACCTATGAGTTGAGAAAATGGAAATGCATTTAATTTAAAATGGTTATTTACATTGAACTAGCACCCTATTAATCAATACCATTTAAAATGTAAATTTTTCAAACCTATGAGTTAAGAAAATGGAAATGCATTTAATTTAAAATGGTTATTTACATTGAACTAGCACCCTATTAGTAAGCTTAATTTTATTGTAAGAAAGCACATATTCTAACTTGATTAAGTGCCAGACCAAGATTAGCTTAGAGTGGGTGGTTTAGTCAAAGGGGTAACATGCAATGATTAGAAAAATAATATCTTACTATGATGTTTACTATAATAATATATTAAATGATAAGTAGTAATAAGGTCATGACCCAAAATTAGGGTCATGATAATCCTACCATGACCACACTGTGGGGAATCCTTTTTACAAACACAAAAAGATAAAGTAGACGTGGAATAGCGCGTTCAACTTTCAACCATATTTTGGAGATACCTGATAATGTGAACGACAAAAGTGTGTCTCACATAGTCCAATGAGACTCCAACAATGATATAAGTGTTATTTCCTAACCTGATTTCTCAGGTCATGATGACATCTAGTACATCTAACAAGTAGGTAAGCCTAACACCATAGCTCGGAACCAGGAGTAACGGGCTATCACGTGGAATAAAAAATAGGGGGAATGGGGAACATTATCAAGATAGAAGAGGGAAATGTGGAAAGATATATACATGCAACAATCTCCAAGACCTGACATCAGTCGGTAGTCGAACTTCTATTAAAAACAAAAGTACAAGGCATTAAAAATATAAATGTATACAAAATTACCACTGAATGTAAACCATAAACTAGTCCTAGACAAAATAGAGGGAGATCAGAAACTCTAAATGTCTGAAGCTCAACCTAGTCTCTAAATCCCAAAACCTGCTCCTCACGAGATTCAAATCAATAGTGAGAACTCGCACTATAATCTGCAGGGTGTAGAAAAGTAGTATAACTGCCAACAAGCAGTACTCAGTAAGTATTGGCCTATGAGCTACAAAGATAAAAACAAGTAAAAATAACATGTAAATAAGGAAAGCACAACACAAGTATCTAACAAGGAGATATAACATGATAATCCTAGTATGAATGAAGGGATATAATACATTGAGTAAAACACCGAGTCAATGGAACATCTAATGATAAGATCCTACCACAAAATTCATCTAACTAAGGCAAGACCCACGGTAACACCATCACTCCACATAACTACAATCGAATCAAAGAGCACCAAGATAAGGGCAAAACCAACTATTTAAGCAACTAACAATTAATCCACCATAATGTAAACAATTATAGTCAAACAATAACCTAATCGGACTCCCATAAGCCTAGAAGGTGCAAACAACAAACATAATACAACCGTCTCCCCGTAAAAACGCGGGTGCAAGTAACAACCAATTATACTGGTGATAGATAATGCATATGAATGCAGGTAATGCAGTAGAAACTAGTTGAACCATCAGCACCAAGTGAGGATTTGCACATAAAAAAATAAATATGAATTCTAATTCAAGAAAATTCAATGTAACATTTGCACTAATTTTTACTTTACATTATTTTTTATTTTATTTTTACTTTTGCACTAATTTTTGTACCTCTCTGTAATAGTTAAGTACATGAATTTTCTAATCATTTGAGATTACATATAAAAAGGAAAAAGTACAAACATGTTATTTTAAAAAGAGAAATGATAATCAAAAAACAAAGATGACATAACTATAGATGTTTATCAAAGACTTACTCTTTTACGGGTCTACTTGAGAAAATATATTGCGGGATTTAACATGCTTGCCCTCAATCACTAATGCTTGCATTAGAGACTGTCTACATCACACCCCTCCCCCTTAGGGTGCGACACTTCCTCCGACTCTACTAATGCATGATGCCTTATTAACTCAACCTAATGAATAGTTCACCATTTTATTATGCATCTTCTATCATCATTGATGCTTCATTAACTCAACATGTTCAGTCCCTTAATTACACTTTGGCTCGAGTGAATAATTTATCCTTGTAATAAGTTGAATGTTGGTAACTCTACTGAGTTTGCACTTATTATTTGAAAGTAGCCACTTCTTTATTCCCTTTTTTTTTGCTTTGTTTTGTAATTATTTTTAAATTTAGTCGAAAATTAATTCCCAATCCTTCTCCAACTAGGAAATTAGATCCTAAAATCCTATTCCTAAATAAAGTAGGAGAAATAAATAAAATAGGAAACTTTACATTATTTCCGCCTTAAGTTTCCATAAAACAAACTAGGAATATCCATCTCTCTATATATACTCTCTTCCTTCTGATTATACTATTTTATAGTCCTACGTTATTGTTAGACATATGTTATTAATTATTTGTAACGACCGGTTCCCGTTGTTATAGAAAACCCAATGGGGAAAATTTTTGGGCCGAAAAACGTTTTCGTAGTAACTTGGAATTTTCCAACCTAGTCCAGATTTGGATGAAATCAGAGTCAGTAAGGTCTAGGGAAATAAGGTAACAATTGGGTGATTTAATTATGATTTTAATCACATGAGTAGATAGCTAAGATGCTAAGGAACCCGTACGACTTTATGAAACTGAATTAGGGCGAGAGAACTCTGAAAATCGATCTTAGCATAAGCGGGTAGTTTCTATGTGTCATAGGTTGAAAGTGCGTTGTGAAATGGGATTTTGAAACTCATAATTTAGCTCTATGTTTCCGTGCAAGCCGCTAATACAGGGTTATTCTCGCCAGGGCGGGACCTCTGTGGCGGGATGGATGCCGCCATAGTTGGCCAGTCGTGAATTAAATCAGAAATAAACCCCAAAACCATTTCATCCTACACTTTTCGACTTTCAGAGTTAAGAGACGACCATATGCGAGTTCTTGACTATTTTTCACCATTCTTGAGGCTAAACATAAGGTTTTAACTCCCCGAATCCATTTTCCGATCCATAGAAATAGTTTCTTGCGTGATTATTGATGAGGAAGGGTTTTGGAACTATTTGGATGGTGAGAAAGGTCCTAATTGGGATATTGGGATCATGGGTTTAATCTAGGGTTGATAACGTTAACTTTAATTCGGGTAATTAGACATCGTTTATTGATTCCCGTGTTATTATGATTGTTTGTAGACCAAGAACAAGCGGAAAGAATCCGGAAAGGAAAAAATCAAGTTTCTTAGGGGATTCAAGCTTTGTTCGAGGTAGGTGATGGTTGTGATTTCACGTTGTGTGATGTATGTTTGTTCTTGCTTCATTATAATACATGTATGTATGCAAATGTTGCATTATTGATCACACTAATTGTAAATGAGGATATATGAATGATGAATGCCATGAATCATGACTTGATTGTATGATTTTGAGAATATACTTGTGATTGTGATTGTGGCTTGTTGAATGGATCAGGTGTTGACTAGGATCGGTTACCACGTTCTGACATAAACATGGGATCGATTGCCACGTTTTGGCATAAACATTGGATCGGGTACCACGTACCGGTATACTAACAATTTGGGTGTGGGTTCCATGAAAGGACCATTGACTTGACATAACTGTATATCTTGAGAATTGTGAAATTGTACGTTGTTCATAAGTGATGTTGATAGTGTATATGTTCGGTGTATGCATGTTATTATTATGTTGTAATGACTTATGTATGTTGCACTTAGTGGGATAGCCGTGCGATCCTACTAGTACACTGAGGTTGTGTACTAATACTGCACTTGCTCTTTCTTTGTTGAGTACAGGGCATCTTCAAGCAGCTATTGACAGACCTCGTTTAGAAGATCAATGATCGCCATTGAATTCAAGGGTGAGCCAATTCTTCCAGGTTGCCAAGAGTTCTCTTTTCTGTCTATGTCCACATTTCAGACTTAGACTAGTTCTTTTGATTTCTTATGTTTAGTTTGGGGTTGTACCCATTTTCTTAGACTTGTTGAACTTTAGATGTTTTGGTACATTGACTTTCAGGTTCTAGGTGTAATTTCCACATTTGTTTTGTTAGACTTTTGGAGTTTATGGGAACTCTATTTCTTTTCCTTTAGCATTTCAACCTGCTTACGTGTCTTTAAATGCTTAGTTGAGGTTAGTTGGTTAGTAGTTATGATTCTCCCACCGGAGGGTTAGTGTGGGTGCCATTCACGACGGTTGGGGTCGTGACATTATTATACTCTATATTAAATAAAACCATAATTTAAAGCTAGTCCTCTGTTGTTTCTTTTGAAAAATTCATCCGTGATGATTGTGACAAGTTTGGGGGACATGGTAGTGGATTTGTTCACCGATCGATGTCCTTTAACGTGCAAAAACTTTCTGAAATTATGCAAGATAAAGTATTACCATAATTGTCTCTTTCACACCGTTCGGAAGGAGTTCACAATGCAGACGGGAGATACAACTGGAACAGGATTCTGAGGGGGTTCGATATACAAATTTTTATACGGTGATCAAGCTCGTTTTCTTGGTGATGAGATTCATTCTAACTTGAAGCATTCAAAGAGGGGAACTGTTGCAATGGCTAGCGTTGGTACTGGTGAGAAGAATCTAAATGCTTCTCAGTTCTTTATCACATTATGTGATGATCTCAACTCCCTTGATGGGGAGCATACTGTTTTTGGAGATATTACAGAAGGATTTGACACATTGAATAGGATAAACGAAGCTTATGTGGATGACAAGGGAAAACCTTATCGAAATATCCAAATTAAACACACTTACATATTGTATGATCCTTCCCAGTTAGCTGACTTAATTCCAGATGCTTCACCTGAAAGAAAGCCAAAAGATGAGTTTGATGATGATGTGCGACTAGACGATGATTGGATGCCAAAGGATGAGGAATTAGTTGTTCATGAAGAGAAGGAAGCACACTCCCAAGTAGTAATACTTGAAAGTGTAGGAGACATTCCTAATGCTGAGATGAAACCCCCTGACAATGTGCTCTTTGTTTGTAAATTAAGTCCGTCAACTGAAGAGGAAGCATTGTATATAATTTTCTCATGCTTTGGAACCGTGACATCTGCTGAAATTATCAGAGATCACAAGAATGGGGATAGTCACTGTTATGCTCTCATCGAGTTTGAGGACAAAGAGTCATGTGAGCAAGCATATTTTAAGATGAATAATACTCAAATTGATGATCAAAGGATACGAGTTGATTTTAGTCAGAGTGTAGCAAAGTTATAGTCCCAATATCGACCTAGAAACCAAAGAGGCAGTGTCCGTTTCAATAATGGTTATGTTGATGCCTTCAAACAGCAGAAAGAAGACAACAAACAGCATGGCGGACATGGTTACTCAAAGTACTCAAAATTTTTGAGAACAAGAAAAGAGACAAGAAAGCACCAAGGGAGCAAACACCGGCAAATAACAAAGCCACGTTAAGGCTAGTCAAATAGATTCAATTATGCTTATTATGTCATTCATACTTTTTACCCATGTCATTCCGCATATAACAATGTGTGTGTACTGACATTGACTTGTTTTATCAGAATGGTCCCACCTTATTGCATAAGATTTGGATGGAGAGGCCCCTAAACTGGCTTAAAAACAATATGGTGCTGTTAGATTAATGTACTATTTGAACATAAATCTTGAAAATGCGGTGATTTCTAATTTGTTCATGATTTGAATCTCTAATTTGCAATTTGTTTTTGTACCGTTATTGATGTCATCAACGTGTTATGTATTTTCGTTTGATGTGTGTTCTGGGATGGTTCTATTTTATCTTGCTTGAGTGCATCAGTTCTTTACTGGTTTTTCATTTCATTGATGTTGTATTTTAGTTATCAATGTATTTGTTATTAAAATTGTGTTATCTGGTTGGTACCATTTATAAATGTCAAATGGTCACAATGCCTCCATAGAGGTCAGCCTATAGATATGTGAATATCGTCTACACTCTACTTGAACTTTGATGTGCTTAATATACGCATTATCACAAGGTTTCTTGTTTTGGTGATACTTTTAATTGATTTTGAAGTCTGCCTATAGAGTCTTGTTTTATTTTTAATTTTCTCGTTGAATGTCAATTCTGTTAGTGGTTTGCTCAGACCAGGAAAGCTCTCATTGAGAAGGAGGAACGAAAATGGAAGGAAATAGATATGTCACTTATATCACCTATTCCTAATATTGGTAATAGAGAGGCACCAGCAATGGCAGCTGCAGTTCGTGTAGTGGAAGGACATTTTGTTCTTGACGACTCTTTTGCAAGGGAAAGAGTTTTAAGCATTGCACGTCGTATCCGTGTTGCTCAGCTATCTCGTTGAGCACTTTAGGTCATCCCTACCCTCTACTTAAAGCACAACTAAGACAACAAAATGTGATGTTGAATTCTACCTCATGCCTTCACAATTATGTTACGGCCTAAACTAGGGAGCTGTGCCTGGCACCCGCCAAGGGCCCTAAATCTGTCGTAACAACCATTAATAAAATATATGTTGCCTTCGCCATCATTTAGTGATTTGATAAAATGAATCAAATACCCATGCAAAAGACCAAAGGCATAACATGCCTAAAATGAGTGTTTTCCTGAGTCATCATATTGTTACTTTCTGAAACTGTATATACTTATCCACAGTGAGTTCATGGAGCTTCTATGAGATACATTACATATATAGAAATGGGAAATAACCCGATATGTGATAATGATGGAAGAAAATGACAAGGGAAACTTCCACAACTCTAGTCTGGGCTCACCATCGAAAGTTATGAAACCCTCTCTAGTATTTGTTATAATAGGTCTGAAACCGAATCAATCTTCTTCCTGTCACTCTTTTTATGATGATCCATCAAAGCAATTACAAGCTTATCCCAAATTCTTTTCCTGATTATGTACTTAACCCAAATTCATGTATGTTGATTTTCGTGTTTTTAAATCTTTTTTGTTGCAAACTAAACTTGCTGGTGATGTGTGCATACTTGATGATAAACCCACCACTAGTGGAAGACGATGCGGTCAGATTGATCCTTCTGTGTGTCAATGTCAAAAAATTAGTTGTTATGGTCCAGCCCGAATCTGGACCTGTTTGTTTGTTTGGCACTGAGTTCCAGAAGAATATTTGCTGGGTATTTCTTGCAAGGCATTGAAGCAGCACAAGTTGGGCTTAGATGAATTACTAAAACTGACAAGCAAACTACTGTAAAGGAATGGAGTATAAGCGCCACCAGTATAGAAAATGGAAGGTTCGCAAGCTTTTCCGCTTTGTTGTCATGTGAATTGCTGTGTAAATATTGTTGTTGGAATTTCATAAGACTTCTGTATTGTATTCTTTTCTGATAATTCAATGATTTATTAGAACACACCAAGGTGGTGTTAAATATACAAGAAATAGTACATAATTTCCCCGAAAACAAAAATAGAGGCGCGAGTCCTTTCTCTTTCTTGTTCCCTTCATTCTTGAGTCTTGAGTGGACTCAGATGGTTGTCTCACATGTAAAAGCATTATTTTGCAGGTGGCATATCATAACATTGACTATTGATGCTGATTTGGGTGAATATTTTGATGGCTACCAGACGAAGCTACCACTTAGAGTAGCTAGTTGCATATGGGAGCTGGGAACGGATGTCTGGGTGGGCATAAGGCCGCCCATTGATGTTGATTCATTTGGGAGGTCAGATAGTGAATGAGCCGAATCAAAGGTGCACATAATGGATGTATTTCTTTGGGGAAGGTGCTTGACTGAAGATGAGATTGCAGCTCTTCATGCGCTATGGCATCTGCTGAGTATAGCATGATTGATCTGCCGGATGATAATTGGCAATGGGCAGATTCTCCAACTAGGGTTTGTGTTTTTCAGTTCAAATGATTTGTTTCTAGCAATACAACTAATAGTTGTCATTTGTTGATAAAATGGTTTGTAGATCTTTGTCCCTTTATATTGTACTCAAGGTCTATATATTTGAAGGATTTTTTTTTATAATCAAATACTTTAAGAAACCAGATTGATATTTTTGTTGTTGCTAATTTCAACATATCAGGTAAACATAAAAGGAATAGTTGCCTGTCTTTTGGAATTTGTCTCATCGTTGCCACTTGGTTCTTCTTGCTTAGGCTGATGATTAGGACAGTGATCCTGCGGATGTAGATCTTTATGACAGAGATGATGTAGATTGGGATGGACAGTATTAAAGTGAGAGGAAGAGAAGGTCAGATCGTGATGGGGTTGTGTTGGACGTGGATTCTTTTACTCGAAAGTTGAGGAAGCCTCGAGTAGACACATAGAAGGAAATCAATCAACACATGATTTCAATGGAAATAGCTGTGAAGGAGGCTCTTTTAGCAAGAGGAGAATCACATTTCACTGATCAAGAGTTTCCTCCCAATGACCAGACCATTGGCAACACTTTGCTCATAGTTTTATTGGTTTTCTAGGTTGTATTATGATGTGTGGTACGTTAGCTGATATTAGTTCATCCTAGGTTATTTTGAATGGATGAGTCCTACTGATATAGTGAAAGAGAATCATATGGATTCTCACCCATGCTTATTTTTCCAGGTTGTGATACTCTTGCTTCACGCTGTTTGCTCAAAGTATCCCCTCCTGCCTCCTCTTTCTTTGGCTTTTTAGGGAGGCAGGTCTCAAGTAGGTTGCTAGTATTGTTTTTATAGATCAGTTGCTCACTATGATATTGTACTATTTAATCAGGGACGTCTGTTGGTTTCTAAGTGTTGTTGATGTGCTAACTGAGGTTTCACGAATATCAGAAGTCATAATTACACCAGAATACAATCAGGAAGGAATATATATAGTTCGCTTCTACATTCAGGTTAGGTTCTTTATTTGTCCAGTTACTTGTGCCCGTAATGTGTTTTTCTAAAGGGTATAGAATCATCATAGTGCCCACCAGACTTGAACATGCTGGATCTTTTCGATTCATTAAATTCTAAGTTGTTTTAATATGTCTATTGAACTATGAACAGAAAGGTACATTAGAGCAACACCTTGGAAGTGAAACATAATTTCCTGTGTTCAAGATTTAAGATCTATGAGTTCATAGAGATGAACTATGTAGCTACTAGGATTATTGATTATGGAGGGAAGACTCTAGTCTCAGCTGCTGAGCTTCAAACAAGAGGGTTTCCTACTGGGCGCTCGTAGTCCTTCTGGTTCAGATGTGCATATCTCTTCTAGTGGTATTGTCCAAGGCATGCCTATTCAATATTACAGGTAGAAATTCAATCCTTCTATCTTATGGCTTATCCACCTGCCAAGAAATTTCAGTCACACATTCATTTTTTGTATGATTTACTGCTCAGGTACGAGAAGTTGATGGCCACAAGCTTGTTCTGATCCGGAATCCACTGGCGAATGAATTTGAATGGAATGGCCCTTGGTCTGATCCATTACCTGAGTGGACTAACACAATGAAACATAAGCTTAAGCATGTCCCACAGGTTGCTCCCCCTCCCTCCCTCTTCCAAATTACTATTTTTTTACATTGACTTTGATTTTACCTAGTGAATTCTTCATTTAAGATCCAGAGTTTAGGGAAGGATAATGATTCTTCTGCCTAATTCCACTCTTGGGATACCTCTGGATTGAATAAGTCCTGATAGTTTATCTAGAGACCTCATCTTATTTGTTCTTTAGAGGGTGCTATGGTGGGGAGGTAGAATTATCATTCCTATTTGTTTCTTAGCCAATCGTACGCCCTTACTCTTTGTAGCCCACCTTCCCTAATTTCTTGCTTTGCACAATCCCTCACTGTTGGTCATGTTTCATGTGCAAAAGTTCAAGCAAAATGCAGATCATCTCCTATTGCATTGTCAAGTAACAAATTGATTGTGGAGGGTGGTTCTTAAGTGGTTTGGGTTTCACTGGGTGATGTCGTACACAGTGAAGAAGGAAGAGAAGTCCAAGGGGCATGCAATACGCTTTTTGATTGATTCAGGTCCTCCCCATCTTAGAATTAGAACCCATTGAGGGGGCCCTCGGCCCCGGAAGGGAAGAGTGGCCGAGTGACTGTAAAAATGTTGATGTTTTTCTACATAGGTTTGAATCCTGCAATCTGTCCCCTTTATCTATTAGGTAGATTTTATGGAAAGAGTGAAATAGGATAGTGCTTGCAGGAGTTGAACAAGAGATTCTATAATTGCAAAGTACTCTTTTATTTCTAGTTTCCCCTTGATGTTACTATGCGATCCCTATTTGTGTTGAAAATTGGTTTTGTTACTTTGAGAACTATTTGTTGATGTTTCTTTCTCTTTTTTGTTATGTCGCTTGTGTAAGGGGTTCTCCCAATCGTAATTTTTATCATAAATAGAATTAACTATCTTCTATGTACAATCTTCAATAGTGTTTGTGAACTTATCGTGGGAAGTAAGAACGAAACAAGGAACTGGTTGCTCCATGACAAGTGTCCCTGGAAGTACGATAGCGGTAATATTTTTTTTTTAAACACAGTGAGGATTGTTTGCGATGTTGTCAGGAGTGGACCTAAAAAAGTTTGGCCTCAAATAAAGTGGGTCAATCATATTCCAAAATATTTGTGCATCAAAAAATTGAAATGATTTTGTATTTTTGTTTCGTGACTCATAAACTTCAAAAAAGAGGCATCAGTTTAATATATAGGCAATGAGTTACGTTCACTAGATTGTCCCGAATGAGTCAGAAAATTGAGTGTAATGTGGCCTTTTGTTTGATGAAAGAAAGTTATTTTATCTTTCTTTTGTGAAAGATTTGGAAGCCACAAATGTGGAAATTTGGTAGCCATAATTGTCAAAGATTTGGCAACTATATTTGTCAAAGATTTGGAAGCCACCATATTTGATATATTCACATTGAGATGTTGAATATTTTGCATCTTCCAAAGACATCATCCATGACATCAACAAGCCTATTGTTTCTCTATAAATAGGGAGCTTAGACATTAGTTGAAATACACCCTGAAGCATATGAAATATTTCATTGCTTTCTTTCTTTGTCTTTCCATTAAGAGTAATTTTGTAAGAAAGTTTGTGTTGGGAAACACTTGTGTGAACCCTTTCTTTGGAGTGATCTTGTGAGGTTATTCTCTTTGGGTATTTGGGATTAATTAGAGTATTTACTCTAATTTTATACTCTCTTTTGTACTCTTGTTGATATAGTGAAATTACACCTCTCCGCTTGTGAATTAGGTCACACCGACCGAACCATGTTAAATTTGTGTCTTCTTTAATTGCTCTACTTTCGTTATTATCAACTTACCATTGTCTTTGTTATTGTCATTATAACATTGTTTGGCTAAATTCCTCACTACTCGAGTTCTCGATCCTAACAAATTGGTATGAGAGCCGGATCTAATCGGGTTAATTTCAGTAGCAAAAAATGACAGTAACAAAGACTTATATTGAAAAATTTGACCAAAGTGCAAACTTCGGGATGTGGTAATTAAGGATGGAGGCCATACTAATTCAAGATGGCCTAGATATGGCACTAGAAGGAAAGGAGAAGAAGCCAGAAAATATGACGGACATGGAGTTTGTCGTCATAGACAAAAAGGCAAAATCAGGTATCATTTTAAATCTCTCAAATGAGGTTTTACGTGAAGAATCTATAGAATCCATAGCCAAAGGCATGTAGGAAAAACTAAAAACTGTGTATATGAAGAGGACAGTGGAAAACAGGTTTTACCTAAAGCAAAAGTTTTACACATTTAGTATGGTTGAAGGTACTTCTATACTCTCACATCTTGATGCATTTTATTCTATTCTTATGGATATGAGTAATATTGATGCTGAAGTTAATGATGAGGATCAAGTCGTCTTATTACTTATCTCCTTACCCCAATCATTTAAGCATATTAGAGATACTATGCTTTATGGAAAGGATAATATCTCTTACAGGGAAATCAAATCAATCTTAAAATCAAAAGAACAGATTGATAGAGATATTACTGGAGAAAGTAGTGTAACTCATGGGGAAGGTTTATTTGTAACAGGTAGATCTAATAAGAAAGAATCAAGTAGTGAGAGGTCTAAATCAAGGTCAAAGTCCAGATATAGAAATGTGGTGTGCAAATATTGTCATAAGAAAGGTCATATTATTTCTGAATGCTATAAGTTGAAAAACAAAGAAAAGCATAAGGAAAACAAACATGAGCATCAAAATACTAACCCAGCTGAAGTAAGTGTAGTTGCTGATGAGTCTGATGGAACAATATTTTTAGCTACTAGTAATAGTTTTAAATCTAACGATGAGTGGATTTTGGATTCGAGTTGTTCTTATCATATGTGTCCTAATAAGGATTTATTTTCCACATATGAATCTATTGGAGGTGGAGTTGTCTTGATGGGCAACAATGCTCCCTGCAAAGTTTTTGGTAAAGGTACAATTCAAATCAGAATGTACGATGGTGTGGTAAGAACTCTCACTGATGTAGGATATGTTCCTGACTTAAAGAAAAATCTCATCTCTTTGGGCACTCTAGAATCTCTAGGGTGCAAATACACAGGTGAAGGTGGAGTTATCAAAATATCTCTAAGTGCTCTGGTGATCATGAAAGCACGCAGATTTGGTACGTTGTACACTTTGTTAGTATCCACTGTTACAGGTGTTGCTGCAGTTTCTACCCAATCTGATTCTGACATCACCAAATTGTGGCATATGCGATTGGGGCATATGAGTGAGAAAGGTCTCTCCATCCTCAACAAAAGTGGTCTTCTGTGTGGACAAAGTATCAGTAACATGGAGTTCTATGAACACTGTGTGTTCGGGAAGTAGAAAAGAGTCAGCTTCAAATCTCCAGGAATTCATCGAACAAAAGGTACTTTGGACTATATTCATTTAGATCTTTGGGCTCCTTCTCGTACCCCATCAAAAGGTGGTGCCAGGTATATGTTAACTTTCATTGATGATTATTCTAGGAAGGTTTGGGTTTATTTCCTGAAAAATAAAAGTGATGTTTTCTTAACTTTCAAACAATGGAAAGTTTTGATTGAGAAGCAAACATGAAAATATATCAAGCGGCTTAGAACGGATAATGGCTTAGAATTTTGTAATGATGAGTTCAATGAATTTTGCAAAGATGAAGGAATTTCTCAACATCACACTATGAGGATGACCCCTCAACAAAACGGTGTTGCAGAAAGGATGAATAGAACTCTTTTGGAAAGAGTTTGTTGCATGATTTCAAATGTTGGGTTGACAAATGTTTTTTGGGAAAAAGTTATCTCTATAGCTTGTTACATTTTCAACCGTGCTCCTTCTGCACCTTTGAACTTTAAGACTACGGAGGAAATGTGGTCCGGTACTCCTGCTAATTATTCTGATTTAAAAATCTTTGGTTGTCTCGCGTACATGCATGTGAATGATGGTAAATTAGAACCAAGGGCAAAAAAGTGCATTTTCCTTGGATACGCATCTGGGCTGAAAGGATACAGACTATGGTATCCTGATCCCAAGTCACCAAAATTCATAATTAGCAGAGATGTAACCTTTGATGAATCGTCTATGTTACGCCCAAGAAAAAAGTCTTCTAGTTCTAGTAATATGAATAAGGAGCAAGGTATACACAAGCATGTGGAGGTTGAGCTTGACATTCCTTCAAAGCCAAACTCATCAACCCTGGAGCAAATTACAGTTGAAAATCCTGAAGTTGAAGCTCCAAAAGTTATGACTTTTGAAGTTATACCAAATGAGTATTCTATAGCCACACACAGACCAAAGAGACAAATTCAAAAACCTGAAAGGTATGGAGATTATGTTGCATTTGCTTTTTTAGTTGCACAGGAAACTGAAGAAATTGGAGAACCATCCAATTATTCAGAAGCAGTTTCTAATGTTGATTCAGCCAAGTGGCTGGTTGCAATGAATGAAGAAATTGAATCTCTCCACAAGAATGGTACTTGGCCTCTTGTGAAGCCGTCGTCAGGTAAAAGACTTGTTGGTTACAAATGGGTCTTCAAGAAAAAAGATGGAATTCCAAGGGTTGAAGATGGAAGGTATAAAGCACGATTAGTTGCAAAGGGATATATTCAGGTACAAGGAGTTGATTTTAATGATATTTTCTCACCTGTAGTTAAACATAGCTCTATTTGTATCTTGCTTGCCTTAGTTACCATGTATAATTTGGAATTAGAACATCTTGATGTTAAGACAACTTTCTTACATGGAGAACTTGAGGAACAAATATACATTCATCAACTTGAAGGATTTGAAATTAAAGGAAAAGAAGATCACGTTTTCTTGTTGAAGAAATCCTTGTACGGATTAAAACAATCTCCAAGACAATGGTACAAGAGGTTTGATTCCTTTATGTTGGGTCATGATTATTCGAGGAGCATGTATGATAGTTGTGTTTACTTCCGAAAGTTAAATGATGGTTCATTTATTTACTTATTGTTATATGTTGAAGACATGCTCATTGCTGCTAAGGATTTGACAAAAATTCACATTTTGAAAAGTCAGATGAAAAGTGAATTTGAAATGAAAGATTTAGGAGCAGCTAAGAAAATCCTTGGCATGGAGATCAAAGAGATCGAGGAACCAAAAGGTTATTCCTGAACCAGAAAAAGTACTTGGAGAAGATCTTGGAGAGATTTGGCATGAAAGATTCTAAACCAGTGAGTACTCCTCTTGCTGCTCATTTTAAGTTATCAACTGCTCAATCACCGTAGACAGAGGAAGAAAAGAGGTATATGGCATAGGTACCATATTCTAGTGTTGTTGGCAGTATTCTGTATGCAATGGTGTGTACACGTCCAGATATTTCATAAGCAGTAAGTGTGGTAAGCCGGTATATGGCTTGCTCTGGTAAAGCACATTGGCAGGCTATGAAATGGATCATCGGATACTTGCGAGGTACTTCAAATACATGTTTGGAGTTTGGGAGAAATCCTAACACTATGGTTGGTTTTGTAGACTCTGATTATGCAGGTGATCTTGACAAAAAAAGATCACTAACAGGCTATGTTTTTTTGCATTGGTGGTTGTGCTATCAGCTGGAAATCTACATTACAACATGTAGTAGCTTTATCTACTCCGAAGCATAATATATGGCATTGACCGAGGTGATCAAAGAAGCCTTATAGTTGAAGGGTCTATTTACTTAACTCAGCTTACACCAAGGTGGTATTATCATTTCTGTGATAGTCAAAGTGTCATTCACTTGAATAAAGATGTATCATGAGAGGACGAAGCATATTGATATCAAGTATCACTTCACTCGGGAAACCATTGCCGAAGGAAAGGTCTTTGTTAAGAAGATTAACACAAGAGACAACCCTGCCGACATGTTCATGAAGTCTCTTCCAGTCAGAAGTTCAAGCTTTGTTTGAACTTGATTGACATTTATGAAGAATATTTTAGCCCATATGGGCTTCTGCGGAGAGAATGTAGCAAATTTACTATTTTCACCAAACTCAGGCCAAGGTGGAGATTTGTAATGTGGCCTTTTGTTTGATGGAAGAAAGTTATTTTATCTTTATTTTGTGAAAGATTTGGAAGCCACAAATGTGGAAATTTGGTAGCCATATTAGTCAAAGATTTGGCAACTATATATGTCAAAGATTTGGAAGCCACCATATTTGATATATTCACATTGAGATGTTGAATATTTTGTATCTTCCAAAGACATCATCAATGACATCAACAAGCCTATTTTTTCTCTATAAATAGGGAGCTTAGAGATTAGTTGAAATACACCTTGAAGCATATGAAAATATTTCATTGCTTTCTTTCTTTGTCTTTCCATTAAGAGTAATTTTGTAAGAGAGTTTGTGTTGGGAAACACTTGTGTGAACCCTTTCTTTGGTGTGATATTGTGAGGTTATTTTCTTTGGGTATTTGGGATTAATTAGAGTATTTACTCTAATTTTATACTTTCTTTTGTACTCTTGTTGATATAGTAAAATTACTCATCTCCGCTTGTGGATTAGGTCACACCGACCGAACCACGTTAAATTTGTGTCTTCTTTAATTGCTTTACTTCGTTATTATCAACTTACCATTATCTTTGTTATTGTCATTATAACATTGTTTGGCTAAATTCCACACTACCTGAGTTCTTGATCCTAACATTGAGATTAAACTATTGGTTAGTCATATTTATGGACTAATACATACAATGAGTTTAAATATGCTTGAATTTCTTTTTCTTTTTTTGTAAGCTCAAAACTCCAAAAAAAGCAACGGCATTCTTTGAGAAATAATGAGTATCGTAAATTGTTTTGAATAAACTTAGCCAATTTGAGGTCAAATAGATTCGGACATTCACATTTCAGAAAATTCATTGACACTAATACAATCAGAAGATTGAAATAATCCTGAATTTTTGCTTTGTAACCTCAAAACTCTAAAACGGTTCATTAAGATCTTGTAGAGAAAGTGAAAAGTGAAGAAAAAAGTACCTGAAGTGAAAAGAACATTGCAGCTAATGAATAAAAACATGCATGAAAAGTGAAAACGTAATTCAAAGCAGAAATTCCACCCGCACCAGCACTGCATCCGATGATTTCTTCCGCCCTGCACCCACATTGACTGAAACCCGCACTGCCCCGCATTGATCTAAACTTGCCCCACCCCATTGTCATCCCTAATCATAGGCAATATCTAGCTAGGAAAATGGAAGCTTAACTAATGACGAAAAATGTTTTGCAGACCAAAAATCAGTGAACACAATGGAAATGACAACGATTCGTAAAGATTTATCAAAGGACATGACAACATTCGTACAAGCAGACTTAGCTTTCTTTCAAGAAGTCGTTCAATGGTTATCTAGTACATCTGAATGTTGTGATGGGAATCTCAAAAGTGCAGCAACAACAAAGACTTCAAAAGCACAAAAGCAGCCTATATCAAAACTCCACCAACATGAATCTCTTCTATCTCCACCCCTAATGAGTTATAACAATATTTATAAAGTCTTTCTTTCTTAGTTAAACTTCGTTTTTATTCAAATAGGTTCACATAAATTATTACGGAAAGAATATATATTAAGAATATCATAAACATATGACCAATTGGAAACAAAAATTGATCAAAACAAAAAGAATTCACCCTATTTTGCTCTTTAAGCTTGCAATAAGCTCAAGATAGAAGTCATGAATCAACTTTGAGGTTAAAAATATTTTTAAGCACATTATACATAACATTATTTTCCCAGTTAAGGGAACGACCAAATGACTACTTAAAACAAAGAGAGTTCGTTTCGCTTTTCTTTTTCTATAGAGGCAAATTTTACAGCATCTCTCTTGAACAGGAAGCGGCAAATAACATCAAATATAGCTCTAGGATCAATCACATCAGCATTTCAATGATTGAATACATGACTTGTAGACGATCAACTTATGTTAGTGCAAATGGGAAGAGGCGAAGGCTTCAAAGTTTATATTCTGTTGCATGTTGATCAGACCCCTAGAAGGGTCCGTTTTTTGGATGGGTTCATGTAAGGCTTTATGACCCATTCAATTTGAGCTTCGTCTTGATCCATCGTTCCTAATTTGATCTACATTTAAAAACAAGTAACTTGATCAGGAATGAACAGTCAGCAACAAATGGAATACGGATCAAGACTTTCAGCAAAACCAAAGGTAATCACATGTTCCTAACAACGTAGCATGAAATTCATATGACAAAGAGACAGAGAAAGTGTGCTACTGAAAGCACATTTTCAGGGACTGATTCTTCTAAACCAAAACAAATTTGTTAACTAATATGATAAATTCTCGAGCTAGATAAAAACACATATTAGTAAATTCTTGGAAAAGGATCCAATATCACTTCTGGTTTAGTTACTTGACATTTATTATCATGAAGCAGATAAGAGAACTTGCAGTAACTTTTTTCTCTTATGTCGTTACGAATAATTTTATACTTCCTCCGTTCCATTTTATATGCACCCTTTCCTTTTTGTTCGTCCCAAAAAGAGTTATCTTACTATAATTAGAAACAATTTAACTTTAAAATACCTTTTTTACCCTTAAAGAAATTATTTTCAATCACACATATATTTAAGAATTGTTTTAGACCCACAAGTTTCAGAAGTTTTCCTTTTTTTTCTTAAACACCGTGCCAAGTAAAATGGTGCCACATAAAATGGGACAAAGGGAGTAGGAATATGTAGATGTGGAAAACATAGGTCTGGCAACTAAACTAAGATAAGTCAAGATTACACAGTACTAAGATTATTTATAAACATGGATGCAAACAAATATGATGAACCAGTCTTGGTATAATTATTGTTATATGGTAAAGCCATAGTTCAAATCAAAGGCCAACCTCTTTCAACTCAATTGATTTTGGACCTCTAGGCTTTTCATAGACGTGATGTCTGCATGTTTCAATCAAATTTAGTATAAATAAAAGGGAAGGGGAAACTGTATATCCAGTAAATCATCAAATTTATACCTATTTTTAACTATCCTCTGTCAATTAACAAGACAACCAAGGGATAGCCTAGTGGTAAGGACCCTCCACCAGAGGATTATTCAAAATCTTAGTGAAACACTAGATTTCTTATCTAATGCATGCTTTTCATGAAAAAAAAATACCGGTTGAAGTGGAGGCCGATTTCTTGAAACAAGAGACTGGTTCAACTATTCAATCAAATGATATTGACCATGTCTCATCTCTTCTCGAGAAACAAGTGAGGGCTATTTCTTTACAAAATTGTGCTCCATTTCATATGTGGCAATTATGCTAAGATCAAACCATGCGGTTGGTGGTTTGAGTCAATCATATCAGTAAAGTGGGAAAAACTACTGCTCCCTCCTGCTGGACAGGAGAGGTAATGAAATTTAAGCAGGATATTCCAACTTGTAAGCATTATCTTGCATGGTCTTTGTCAATCCATTTCGTCTGTCTATTTCTCTCATCTTTTAACTTTTAGAGATGCAGAAGTATGAAGCATATCATGGTTTTAGCCCCCTTTGCTATTTGTTAGAATAGTTCAGGAAAATCCATGGGCCTCACCATGACAGAATAAAGCATTGTTAATGATTTCTGAAAGATTTTGCTATGCTAAGCACTGATGGAACCTAAGTTGCACGTACTATTCCTTTACGTTGTCGTACACATGTTGAATTCTCCAAAACCAAACTATTTTGGGAGAATCCGACACGCTGATATACCATGAGTTTACGGTATTTTTAACACATTTCACTTTAGAGTTGTGTGTGTCTAGGGCCATTTTGTATTAGAATTAATGTTTATTGTGTTATATTTGCAGGAAATAGGCTTGGACAAGGTCGAGAGAGATGACATCTAAAATTCTGCAGAAGGAGCCACCCACAGAAGTGACCTACGGACTGTAGGTCCAATCACGGTCCATCATGGGTAAGAGTGGAATGATCATCAGGGAAGTCTGACTAAAGTGTGGATTCACGGAGGCCAGTGACGAAACGTAGGTTGACCCACGGGTCGTCCTGCACATCCGTCGATGAGATTAGAGATTTGGAGTTGCAATACTTGATGAAAAGTTCTAAGTGTGGAGCCATGGAAGGGGACCCACGGACCAACCTACGGTCCGTACTGCACACCCGTCATTTGTATCTGAGAGTTAAAAGTTCCAGCCTTTGTGGAAAAAATTCTAAGTATCAAGCTACGGAAGGGACCTACAAACTGTAGGTCTAACCACGGTCTGTAGGTCAGTATCGTCGATCGAAGTCGCGTCCAAAAGTTTTATTTCCTTATTTCATTTCCTTTTTGTTTAGGATTAGTTTTTCTATAAATAGGGTATGTAAACCTCATTTATAGAGGTTAGACATTATTGTTTAATTTTTGTTCTTGGTATTTTCTTGGGAATTAACTTGCAAACTTTAGCAATTTGATTTTCAAATTTCGGTTTATAAAGATTTTGGCTTTGAATTTCAATTGGATATTGCGGGTTTCTTCTACTCATTACGTAAGTTCATGAATTCTTCTTCTACAAATATGAATTGTGTTCTTCCAAGCATGAGTAACTAAATCCACAACTTTTGTTGTGGGAACCATGAGTGATTAACAACGTATGAATAATAACTAAGTAATTCTTGAATAGTGTTGATGCATGCATTGGTAATTCTTTCGCTTAGAATTATTTTTAACGAGTGCAAACGTTAGAACTCGCCTTGTTGCTACTTGCCAGACCAAGGAGGTAGTTAATAAGAAAAGAATTATCAACAGAGATTTGGTGTGATACTATCTAATAGTCTAATGTCAATTGGTGCGAGGGCGAAAACTAAGACATACCTTGAAGTGATGTCTAATTTGAGGTAAAGGTAAGGGTTAGTAAATTATACACACGTAGCCGGACCAAGGTACGGGGCGAAATTCCCTATTTGGAGGACCAATCACTTCGAAATACCTAACTTACCACTTTGCATGTGATACACTAGGAAAGGATTACTATTATTAAGATTACCGCGTTAAGAATTTATGGGGAACACATACACCCAAGTTTCTCTCTCTCATTGATAGCAACAAAGTTTGAATCCTGCTCACTTGTTACTTAACAACAATCAAGTTATTTGTTTCACAAAAAACCCCCTTTACTTACTTGTCTCATAAATAAGTTGACTGCACGAATATAATAGTGAGTTAAGTTTAAGTCTAAACCATATTCCTTGTGGGATCGACCCCAACCTACTAGTTGGGTTCTTTATTTGACAACGATCACTTATACTTCTTTAGGGAGGTGTAATTTGAGCGTATCAAATTTTGGCACCGTTGTTGGGGAATAAGGCTTTTAAATTAAGTTTAACTACATTATTGAACTTTAGTCAATTATTTCCTAATTTTATGATTACTTTTGTTTTTATTTTCTACAGGTGTCTACTCTAGTGTATGTCAAGTACACGGAGTCAAGGTGAACCATTGACCCCATACGATCCAGAGTTGAGCAAAACTTTGCGAAAGATGAATAATCAAGGGTCCAAGTAAATCCAATCGGAGGAAATCTAGGTGATGGAGTTGAGTTGCAGCCTCCTGGGGTTATTAATGAGCACGCTCAAGATCATGGTGGTAATCTACTGGGAGATGCATTGAGGGTGTAGAATCCGTCAGAACCAAGGCTGCAAGATAACTACAGGGTCAAGTTTAACACAGTTGAATCGAAAGGACCCATTGTTCTCCCTTCTCTACCTTCGGGGCATACATTCGTGGTGACTAGCAGTTTGATGCAGATGCTTACAACAAGGAGATTATTTTCTGGTATGGCTTCGGAAGATCTGCATGGGTACATGGCCAAGTTGAGGAGTGTTTGTAAGAGTTGTGTAGGGCGATCGGAGTTGGATATGAACCTTATAGGGCTGACAGTCTTCCCTCTATCATTGACCGGTGATGCTGTTGTATGGTTTTCTAAGCTTTTGTACGACTCGATTCATACATGGGACCAATTGCACAAGGTGTTCATAGCCAAGTACTTCCCATTGTTAAAGAAGCTGAACCACAAAGATAAACTCAACAACTTCGTGGCACTACCTGGAGAGTCTGTGAGTAGTTCGTGGGACAGGTTCACTGCATTCATAAAAAGTGTTCCAAACCACCGCATTGATTATGAGTTACTGAAGGAGTATTTCTACAGAGGTCAAGATGACAATGGTAAGGTTGTGCTTGATACTATCGTTGGAGGATCATATGGTGAGTGCACTTTTGAGGAGACCATTAAGAAACTGGAGAAGATTTCTCAAAACAATAAAGCATGGAGCACTCGAAAGTCAGACACTGGAAGAAGAACTTTTGCAGTTCAATCTGCACCTAATCAATCTATCGATGACATTCGTGAGGAGATAGCTCAGATAAGGACAGAACTTGGGTTGGTATTGAAACATGTAAGTGGAGGTCCAGAAAAGGTAAATGTGGTGAATTATTTGACTAGGACTCCACCACCACCAGTTGAGAAATGTTATTTTGAGGAAGATGTTTACATGGTGAATGATCAGATGGGGGGTTTTCAAGCCAACGCCCAAGGTTCCAACTTGGATAATTGGCGCCAAGGGCAAGGAAACCAAGGTCAGAACTATGGCAACTACAACTGAGAGGGTCAGTATGTCCGGGATGGGAACTACAATCGCAACAACACCTACAACCAGAATAACTATGGAAAAAGAAACAATAGAGGTGGGCCATATGTTCCTCCTCAAAATTGAGAATCTAGTAATAGGGAAGCTGGGGGTAGTATCAAGTATGTCACGTATTGAGGATATGATGCAGAAGATGATAAAGAGGTTTGATTCAACTGATGAGAATGTGAAAGAGATGTGAAACTACTTGTCTGGAATCGGTCAAAAAGTTGATGCCCATGCAGTTTCGATCAAGCAGCTTAAGAAGCAGATGAATCATTTGTCCACTACAGTCAATCCACGACAGGCCGACACACTTCCTAGCAACACCATCCAAAATCCGAAGAATGATGGGCATTGTATGGTAGTCACTACTCGAGGGGGTAAGCAGACCATTGATCCACCCATGCCATCTGAGGTTGAAATTGAGGTTACTAAAAATGGTAATGAGATAGAGGTACTGGAGAGTCTGAGAATGCGATAGAGAAGGAAGTGGAGACAACCCAGAAAGTTATCCCCATGCCTAGACCTCCACCTCCCTTCCCAAAAAGGTTAGTGAAGAAGACTGAAGAAGGAAAATACCGCATGTTTATTAGTATATTGAAGAAGTTTTCCATCAATGTTCCGTTGATAGAAGATCTGGAGCAAATACCTGGGTTGCTCCTTATGTTTCTCCCACAAATCGAGAATCTGGAAATAGGGAAGCTGGGGGTAATATGTCACGTATTGAGGATATGATGCAGAAGATGATGAAGAGGTTCGATTCGACTGATGAGAATGTGAAGGAGATGCAAAATAACTTGTCTCGAATTGGTCAAAAAGTTAATGCCCATGCAGTGTCGATTAAGCAACTCGAGCAGCACATGAATCAGTTGTCCACTACAGTAAACCCACGTCAGCCTGGCACACTTCCTAGCAACACCATCCAGAATCTGAAGAATGATGGGCATTGTATGGTAGTCACTACTCGAGGGGGTAAACAGACCATTGATCCACCTATGCCGTTTGAGGTTGAAATTGTGGTTGAAAAAGATGATGATTATATTGAGGTTACTGGAGAGTCAAAAAATACTATAGAGAAGGAAGCGGAGATAACCCAAAAAGTTGTCCCCATGCCTAGAACTCCAACTCCATTCCCACAGAGGTTGGTAAAGAAGAATGAAGAAGGGAAATACCGCAGGTTTATTACAATGTTGAAACAACTTTCCATCAATGTTCCGTTGATAGAAGCTTTGGAGCAAATGTCTGGCTATGCAAAATTCATGAAAGATTTGGTGACTAAGAAGAGGGCCGTGAGTTTTGAAGATGATGATATGTTGTAGCATTGTAGTGCTATTGCTACTAGGTCACTTGTGCAAAAGAAAAAGGATCCTGGTGCTTTCACTTTTCCCTGTACCATCGGGTTATTGCATTTTGCAAAGGCGTTGTGTGATTTGGGTGCTAGTATTAATCTGATGACATTGTCTATTTACAAGAAGTTAGGTTTGGGGTCTCCAAAACCGACTGCGATGCGACTACTCATGGTCGATAGAACAGTGAAGAGGCCCATTGGTGTTCTCCAATATGTGCTTATGAAAGTGGAGTCATTTATTATTCCAGCAAATGTTGTGATACTTGATTGTGAGGTTGATTTTGAGGTTCCCATCATCCTAGGGAGGCCATTCCTTACTACTGGTCGAGCCTTGGTCGATTTGGAAAAAGGGCAGATGAAGTTTCGATTGAATAGCGAAGAGGTAACTTGTGATATCTATAGGTCCATGAAGCAGGAAAGCGATCTCAAGTCAGTGTTAGTGGTGAATCATATTGTGGAGCGTAGTTCTGATGTGTTTATTAAAGAGAGGTTGGGTGTTGATGCACTAGCAGCGATAATGATGAACTTTGAGGGTGATGGTATTGAAGACTATGATGAATTGGTTGCCACACTTGATAGGTTCGAATTTCGTTCCAAACCACAAAAATTGGAGTCAGATATGAAGAATCGCGACTCTCCACCCGTAAAACCGTCTATTGAAGAGGCTCCAAAATTAGAGCTTAAGGCTCTACCATCACATTTGAGTATGTACTCTTCGGAGAGATGGTACTTTAACAGTCGTCATTGCGGCCGATTTGAATGTGGAACAAGTTGAGGCTTTGGTTTCTGTGTTAAAGAGGTTCAAGCGGCATTCGGATTCCTCTTGGCATTTGTTCTCATAAATCCAACTCATGCCAGATCACAAGCCTAGTATTGAGCACCAAAGGAGACTAAATTCACCTATGCAAGAGGTAGTGAACAAGAAAATCATCAAGTGGTTGGATGTTGGAGTCATTATCCCATTACAGATAGTAGTTGGGTTTATCCTATTCATTGTGTGCCCAAGAAAGGTGGGATTACTGTGGTACCTAATGCAAAAAATGATCTTGTTTTGATGCGGCCAGTTACTGGATGGAGAGTATACATGGACGACTGGAAATTAAATGCTTGGACAGAAAAGGAACACTTCCATATAACGTTTATGGATCAGATGTTGGACCACCTTGCTGGTAAGGGTTGGTATTGTTTTCTTGATGGTTATTCGAGCTACAATCAGATCTCCATAGCTCCGTTAGACCAAGATAAGACCACCTTTACTTGCCCTTATGGGACTTTCGCCTTCAAATGGATGTCATTTGGGTTGTGTAATGCTCCAGCGACCTTCCAGCGTTGCATGATGTTGATATTCTCTAATATGTTGGAGGACACTATTAAGGTATTTATGGATGATTTCTCTGTTGTAGGTGACTCATTTGATGGCTGTTTGGATCATTTGACCGAGGTACTAACATGGTGTGAAGAGTGCAATATTATGCTCAATTGGGAAAAGTGCCACTTCATGGTGAAAGAGGGGATAGTTCTTGGGCATCGAATTTCTGAGAAGGGTATTGAGGTTGATAGAGCGAAAGTCAAGGTAATAGAAAAGCTTCCAACACCTATCTCTGTTAAAGGTGTTAGAAAGTTTCTTAAGCATGCATGCTTTTATAGGAGATTTATCAAAGATTTCTCTAAAATTGCACACCCATTGTGCAAATTGCTCGAAAAGGAGTGTAAGTTTGATTTTGATGATGCTTGTCTGAGAGCATTTGGAGAGTTGAAAGAAAAGCTAGTTTCTGCACCTATCATTATTTCACTGGATTGGGGGCAACTGTTTGAAGTGATGTGTGATGCAAGTGGAGTGGCGCTTGGTGTGGTATTGGGACAGAGGCGGGAGAATATTCTTCATCTTATTTACTATGCTAGAAAATCTCTAAATGTGGCTCAAAAGAACTATATAGTGACTGAACAGGAACTCCTTGCTATGGTTTTGGCATTCGACAAATTTCGATTCTACTTGCTTGGTACTAAGCTCATAGTGCATACTGATCATTCTGCATTGAGGTATCTGATGCCTAAGAAGGATGCAAAACCAAGGTTAATTAGATGGGTGTTATTGCTGCAACAGTTCGATTTTGAGGTAAAAGACAGAAAATCAAGTTGCCGATCATTTGTCCAGATTAGAGGAGGAAGCTATGCTCAAGCTAGGAGAAGGGACTGAACTTAATGATGCTTTTCCAGACGAACAGGTATTGGCGGCTTCTCATGATCTGATTCCTTGGTTAGCAGAATTTGCTAACTACTTGGCAAGTGATCTGGTTCCATTGGATTTGTCTTTTCACCAAAGGAAAAAGTTTATGCATGATGTGAAGAAGTTCTTTTGGGATGAGCCTTATTTGTTCCGTATTTGTGCTGATGGGATTATTCGTTAATGTGAGCCCGAGGTTGAGATGATGAGTATACTAGAGGTTTGTCATTATTCGCTTGTTGGTGGGCATCATAGTGGTATTCGGACTACGCACAAAATTTTGCAGTGTGGGTATTACTGGTCTACTATCCACCAAGATGCTCATGATTTCGCCAAGTCTTGTGATCGTTGCCAAAGAGAAGGAGGAATTTCAAAAAGGCAAGAGCTTCCTATGAATCTGATATTTGTGATTGAGTTGTTTGATGTATGGGGCCTTGACTTTATGGGTCTATTTGTGAGTTCACATGAGATGAAGTATATTCTTGTTACGATTGATTATTTGTCGAAATGGATGGAAGCAATTGCGCTTTCAAACAATGAAGGTAAAAGTGTCAACGTATTCCTGAAAAAAGAATATCTTCTCCAAATTTGATACACCTAGGGCGATTATCAGTGATGGAGGTTCCCATTTTTGTAATAAGTTGTTCAAGGCATTGCTAGAGAAATATGGAGTCCGTCACAATGTAGCCACTCCTTACCATCTGCAGTTTAGTGGGAAAGTTGAAGTGTCCAACAGAGATATAAAACAAATACATACTAAGACTGGTCAAGGAGGCTTGATGATGCTCTATGGGCCTATCGCACCGCATTCAAGACTCCCATAGGTATATCCCCCTACCAACTTGTATATGGGAAGTATTTCCATTTGCCGGTAGATCTAGAGCATAAGGCTATGTGGGCGCTAAAAAAGTTGAATTTCCATTGGGGCATCGCTTCGAGTCAAAAAGAGAATGAATGAATGAGCTTGATGAGTTTCGCCTAAAAGCTTATGAAAGTTCAGCCTTGTACAAGGAAAAGATGAAGTATCATGATCAAAAGATTGAAAAACGTGAATTTGTTGTAGGTGATCTGGTGCTTCTATTCAATGTTGCGCTTGTTTCCTGGCAAGTTCAAGTCTAAGTGGACCGGGCTATTCATAGTCATTCAAGTGTTCTCACATGGAGCGGTCAAGCTCGAGAACAAGAAGGGAATAAGGTTCAAGGTGAACGGCCAAAGGATCAAGGTCTACATGGGGAAAGAAGAGAGTGTGCAAGAAGTGGTTAAGGCCTACTACCTTGATAAAGTGTGACTAATCAAGGGGCTTGCATCGTGCCGCGATGTTAAATGAAGCGCTACTTGGGAGGCAACCCAAGATGTACAATCTAGCCAACTATAGGTTTTTCTTTTCAATTTAGAAGTTTTCTTTGTTTATTTGAATTCCTGTAATCCTTTAGATAGGTGTTTTATTTTTGTATTAGTGTTGGCAAGATATAGCATAGGGTCCGTGTCTAAAAAGTGTCCATAAAATGTAAAAAGAAAGACCTAACAGTTGCTACATATGCAGGGATGAAAAGCCAAATCTACAAAAAAAGGTTGTGCAGAGGTCTACGGATCCCATCGACGGTCTGTGGTTCGATCCACGGACCGTGAATGGTGTCCGTAGACCCCAGGTATGTATCCTAATTTTTTCTAAGTGTTGAGTGACCTACAGTCCGTAGGTTGACCCACGACCCATTGACGGGGTTTTGTGGGTCTAGATTAGGGATTCTGGAGACAGGACCCCCTTTTAATAAAAACCCCTCATTTCAAATACATCCCCCATTACCCAAATTCCCTCTTAACCGTTTCTAACCCCTCCAAATCCCAAAACTCCCTCATAACTCCTCCATATCACTCTCATCTCCCATAATCATCCTCTCATCTTCCATAATTCTCTTTTTTCTCTCCCAAAATCACATTCTCCCCTTGCAAAGGACCTCTCGGTCCGGATTCGATATCAAAAGGCTAGAAAAAGGTCTAAGGAGTTCATTGATATCACACACTCACCCATTTCTCTTACTTGTAAGGTAACACGACTTCACTCTAACTCTGAATTTCATTGTTCAATGTTCAATTCATGAAGTCACGAAGTGGATCTTGACCTTAGGTTATTTTTCTATTAAATTGCATGATAAATCATAGTTAGAAACACCCTTGGGACAATAGAATGTGAGTGTGTTGTTCATTGTAACCAAAATATCTCAAGTAATAGGACAAATTGGAAGTTTTGACTTAGGGTTCATAGGGTTTGGTATGATACTTTGTAAATTCGTGTTATAATGAAACCCTAAGGATGATTAACTACCTAATCACTTGTTGAAATACATGTGTAGGCCTAATATGTTTGTATAAGTTGAAAGAAATGACACACAAGAAATTTGTCAGAAACCTGGAACAGATCTGAACCACGAGACCCGGTCCACGGATCGTAGGTCAACGTACGGACCGTAGGTCGGGTCCGTAGGTTTGTTGCACATGATATAATATTGAAGTGTGGGACCACGGCGGTGAACTACGGTCCGTCGTTCCATCGACAAACCATTCTGCACATCCGTGGTCCGCAACAGAGACCCAACTTTTGGGAACTCTAACCTACGGAGGGGACCCACAGATCGTAAGTCCATCCACGGTCCGTAGGTACCCACCGTAGGTGGACACTACTGCTATTGTCCAACATTTTTTTCAGTTTTTGTTTTGTTTCGTTCTTTTTTCTAAAAAAAAATCGAGTGTGTTATCTGTTTGTTTAGGTACTAACTAAGCCTCCACAGGTACCATGGCTCCTAAGAAAGCTCCGACTTACGCCGCGAAGGGCAAGTCAAAATAGTGGCACAATCTTTTCGGCTAATCGATCAGGATACTGATGTGGAGGCTGACCCTGCCTATGTCCCACCTCCTGCTAGGACATCCCCCACTGCACCACGCACTACACGGAATCAAACCCAATAGGTGATTTTTAATGTGGTCGCTGCCTCCCAGTCTGATGAGAGGGCCATACCTATTGGTTCACCGGTTGGCTCTGAGTCCGCATTTGGCTCCGGCTCCAGCTCTAATGGCACCACCGCCTCATCCTCTGAGGCTACTAGTGCGGGGGACATTCAGTGCCACCAAACACCGATCATGCTCCAGTTGCTGAGGAGCCAAACCGATGGTGTGTGAGCGGCCAGTACTAGATATACAGAGATGCTCGCATGTTGACTGAGAAGGAGAGGATGGCTCATTTAGTCACTGAGGAATGTCAGGTACTCACAGGCAGCCTCCATACCACACCCGAAATCCATCAGCTCTTCCAGAGGCATAAGTGTGAATGGATAACATGTAGCCCTGGGCCCTTCAGTGAGGAGATATTTAGGGAGTTGTATGCTTCCTATGCCACCACCCTCAGAGGCTCGATCGACAGACAGGCCAAGCCAGCTGGCAGGCTCCACTCACGACTACACTAGTTTAAGGGTATTCAGTTGACATAAGGGAGACCACTCTTCGCAGGTTCCTCTATGGTCTAGGCCACACTCTTCCTATCAACACGGCCAAGTTCGACTATCGCATGGACATTGTTCAAAGTGGGGCATTTCAGCGGAATGCCTAGCAGCGGGAGTCTCTTTTGCGCTGGTTAACCCGTCATCTTTCTACAGACGTAGAGTGCGTCGAGTAGGTCAGCACCCCGAGATTGTGTATCAAGAAGGCCACCCTGACATTTGTCGCCAAATTTTTCTAATTGTTGGTGCGGAACCGGGTGTCTCCTACTTAGGCAGATAATGTACTCACATGGGACCGCGCAGTTATGGTTGCAGCCTTAGTTGTTGGGTTGGAGGTAGAGTTTAGCGGCATGCTGATTGTGGAGATACACGAGAGGGTCTTCAAGGCCACCACCACCTTACCCTTCTCGTGCCTCATTTTCCAGCTGTGCAGGGATGCTGGAGTACCGGTTTGGCATTGTGACAGATTGCTTCAGGCGACCAACACTTTAGATATTGGCCTGATTTGGGATGAGGCCAATGTAGCTTCACCTCGCAGAGAGCCACAGGTTGAGGTGCCACTATTAAGAGCAGACTTGGTAGCAGATGTGGAGCAGATGCAGGGTGAGGAGCCGGCCCCTCCAACCACTACTAAGGATGCCCTGGCATACCCATCTCCAGCCACTAGTCAAGCCCCTAGCTTCTCAAGAGACACTCACTTTTCAGGGTCTGCTACCGTGCCTCTAGCTCGTGTCCAGAAGCTGGAGGCCCAGATAGCTACACTACTTCAGTATGTGAGGCCTTGGATGCAGCATGCGATTGAGGAGTATGCGACTAAGGTTGAGCAGCGGATGGATCAGATGATAGACCGTAAGGTTTAGGCCATTCACCAGTGCCTTGATGCATTCGAGCTACGAGTCTTAGAGCGACCATCCCCCACCACTAATTTCTCTACTTTCCAGACTGAGTTAGCGAGTCTCCGGGCTGATCTTGACTCCCTCCTAGCTCAACCAGAGACTAATCATGAGTATTCCCCCATATCACCGGTTGATAATACGGTGTTGGATGCATTATTCGGAGATGAGATGTCGCCGCCTGATTGTTCCCGTCATGCTGGGAAGCACCCCCGCTCCAGTCAAACTTCTGATGATACTGAGGTTGGGAGAGGGAGCACCAAGAGCATGAGGTGGCTCGGAGGGCATCCATAAATGATGAGGAGACGCGCCAGCAGCGGGCTAGGGAGATTGGTATTGGTGCCTCCAACAGCATGAGTATTACTTGAACTGGTAATCTGATAATCTTATAATGAAACAATGTGCCAAGAGTGTGTGAGTAAAGTTGAATGTTCAAACAGTTTGTGCCAATCTAGAACTTGCCCCGTTGGTCCTGCTAAGTGATCTAGGCTAGAAGTTTGGAACTGAGCATAGGCCCTTGTTCAAATTAGTCCACTTTAGCCTAAAATGATCCGACCAAATGAAATCAATGCTCTCTTTTGATCCAAATAATTGAGCCTTACATAGACCATTTCTTTTGATTCACCTAACTCACCTTCCCTTATATAATTGTCTTGGCCCTGGTCCTTCCTTGGACATGTGCACCTCGACTTAGGCAAAAAGCCTAAGTTGAGGGTGGCTAAGTCAAAAGTTACCTCAATCTTGGCCCTGGTCCAACATCGGATATTGTGCACTTCAACTAATGGAAAATCCATAAGTTGAGGGTGGCTAAGAAAGAGGAAACCAGAAGAAAAAAGGGTATGAAAAGAGTTTTGTGTTGAAAAGAGAAGAAAAAAAAAGTAGAAGAGGATGTGACTTTGTGCAAAAAAAGCAAAATAAGGGTAAATAAAAGTGTTGAAAAAAAGAAAAAAAATAAAGTGAAAAAGAAAAACAAAAAATGAAAAATAAGAGTCACTAAGTCAAAAGTCACATCCATGTTGAAAAGAGTTAAAAGGAAAGAAAGTCAAATGAAAGGATGCCAAAAATAGGTCGATAAAGAGGTAAAAAGCCAATGTAATGTCAAGGAGGACAGAAAGTCACTAAAAAAGTACCCAAATGTACCACACCTGACCCTGAGCCTACGTTACAAGCTAAGAAAGTCCTATAGTGATCCTAGAAACTAGTTTGGAGAGCCTAAGCAGTGAAAATAAGGGCAAGCCTATGGTATTGAGCACTAATTGTACTTCAAGTCACTTCTGAGTGTGAGTGTTGAATGAACCCTAAAATTCCAAAATTCATATCTTCTGTGTGGAAAGGATTTCATTTGAAGTGAGGGCACTAGTTAGATTGTCGGAAAGTTGGTACCTTGGTAATTGTAAAAAATGTGTATATTGGGGTGTCTATTGGTCAGTCTTTTTCATCTTTTGATCCACATGAGTTAGCTTGATTGAGTATGAATGAAAAAATTTACACTATAAAAGGGAGTCGGGATAGAAATTCATGTGATTGCTTGAGTTTGAATGTTTGCTTCTACACAAGTGTCGTTTAGAGTCTTAGTGTGTCGCTTGAGGACAAACAACGAATTTAAGTTGAGGGTGTTGATAAACCGTGAGTTTATGTTATTTTAATACATTTCACTTAAGATTTGTGTGTGTCTAGAGCCATTCCGCATTAGAATTAATGTTTATTGTGTTATATTTGCAGGAAATAGGCTTGGACGAGGTCGAGAGAGATGACACCTGAAATTCTACAAAGGGAGCCACCCACGGAGATGACCTACGGACCGTAGGTCCAGTAACGGTCTGTCGTGGATAGGCGTGGAATGATCATCAGGGAAGTCTAACTAAAGTGTGGAACCATGGAGGCCAGTAATGGAGTGTAGGTCGACCTACAGGCCAACCTGCACATCCGTCGCTGAGATTAGAGATTTGAAGTTCTAGTACCTAATGAAAAGTTCTAAGTGTGGAGCCACGGAAGGGGACTCACGGACTGTAGGTCTACGGTCCGTACTGTACACCCGTCGATTGTATCTCAAAGTTTAAGGTTCCAGACTCTAAGGAAAAAGTTCTAAGTATCAAGCTACAGAAGGGACCTACAGACCATAGGTCTAACCACGGTCCGTAGGTCAGTCTCGTCGATCAAAGCCGCGTCCAGAAGTTTTATTTCCTTATTTTGTTTCCTCTTTGTTTAGTACATGTTTTTCTATAAATAGGGTATGTAAACCTTGTTTTTGGGGGTTAGACATTATTGTTTAGGTTCTTGGTACTTTCTTGGGAATTAACTTGCAAACTTTAGCAATTTGATTTCTGGATTTCAGTTTATAAAGATTTTGGCTTTGAATTTCAATTGGAGATTACTGGTTTCTTCTACTCATTACGTAAGTTTATGAATTGTGTTCTTCCAAGCATGAGTAACTAAATCCACAACTAGGGTTGTAGGAACCATGAGCAATTAACAAATATGAATAATAACTAAGTAATTCTTGAATAGTGTTGATGCATGCATTGATAATTCTTTCGCTTAGAAGTCTTTTTAACGAGTGCACGCGTTAGAACTCACCTTGTTGCTACTTGTCAGACCAAGGAGGTAGTTAATAAGAAAATAATTATCAACAGAGATTCAGTGTGATACTATCTAATAGTCTAATGTCAATTGGTGTGAGGGTGAAAACTAAGGCATACATTGATGTGATGTCGAATCTGAGGTAAAGGTAAGGGTTAGTAAATTATACACACGTAGTCGAACCAAGGTGCGGGGTGAAATTCCCTATTTGGAGGACCAATCACTTAGGGATACCTAACTTACCACTTTGCATGTGATACACTAGGAAAGGATTAATATTATTAGGATTACTGCGTTAAGAGCTTATGGGGAACACATACACCCTAGTTTCTCTCTCTCATTGATAACAACAAAGTTCGAATCCTGCTCACTTGTTACTTAACAACAATCAAGTTATTTGTTTCACAAACCCCTCCCCCCCTTTACTTGCTTGTCTCGGAAATAAGTTGACTAAAATAATATAATAGTGAGTTAAGTTAAAGTCTAAACCATATTCCTCGTGGGATCGACCCTAACCTACTAGTTGGGTTCTTTATTTGATAACGATCGCTTATACTTCTTTAGGGAGGTGTAATTTGAGTGTATCACACGCACCCATTGATATTTTTTAAGAGTCTGAGCAACATTGTCTGGAACAAAATGTGTAAAAGCTAATGACTAAAACAACTAAAAGAGACATCCCTAAATTGATGAACTTCAGAAAAACACAAGAAAATGTTACAAAAAGAAGTCTAGAACATAGCTGGCAGAATCAGCGAAGATATATCTGATTGTTTAAGGATAGCTAATCCCAAAGCAATAGTTTACCAAAATGAGAAATATGTGGATCAAGGATCAAAGGAAAAAAAATATTGCTGAGCCATAATCCCCAGCATGCCTTGTACTTAAGTAAAACTAAACAGCAAAACTAACAACCTTCATTGCTAAAGTAGAACTTAATGAGACTGAACAAGAAACAAACATGAATGAGATGTAGTCCGACTGGTTGGGAAATGTGAGGATATGTTTTGTATCAGGCTTGGGCACAGGAAGCAAATGTTTTAGGATGTTTACTTTCCTCTCACCAAGCTGCAAATGTGAGGATACGTTGTGTATCAAGCTTGGGCACAGGAAACAAATGTTTTAGATGGTACACTAAGAATACAAAGACTCTAGATATTCAAGAATTATCTAAACATCCAGTAACTGATTTTGGCAACACGATCAACCAGTTTCAAAAGTCTCAACGTCAGTAGCAAGTCTACTGAAATGCATGTGTTTCACTCTTCATCGAAAAAGGGATGTCAGGAATTACCTTTATTGAAAATTTGTCAAAAATCAAATGTGGATGTTGACACTCAATTTTGGCCCTCCACTACTAAATTAATTTTCAAGCTTCTTAAATTTCAAACAATTTGAAGTAGTTATTTCGAAAAATCAAAAAATACTTTTGAAATCATTTTCAATGCAATTTTCGAATTTTTTTCTATAAAATATATCTCTATATACTTAAAATATATAGATTTATATAATTTTGAATTTTGAATAGATATTTAGAAAATCATTTTACAAAAAAATGGAGTTTTAATTAAGTGCGCATCTTATTTCCTTTAAAACTGATTAGTTCACAATTTAATTAAGATCTTTCCTTTTGAAATAATTATGTTTTGTGTTGTTAAAGTTAAGAAGCTTGAGGAATTAGTTGACTTTATAATTCATCTCATTTTCCTTTGAAACTCTCCTAATGAACTTTATTAAATCCATATTTGGACCATCAGATGGCCATTAAGCCAAAATTTTGTCCCAAATTCATCAAGAAAGACCCAGCCCACTCCTCTTCCGAAAAACATCCAAAACCCTTCACGTTCTTCTTCATTCCACAAGGTAATCCAGCAAGAACAACAAGTCAAAACCTAAATTTCCAAATTTGCTGCCTCAAATTTCCCCTTTTCTACCTCATATTCATACAATCTGCATGCTTAGCACGAGCCTAAAGACATGCGGAGCTTCCATAGGCAACCATGGTGTGGTCCATTCCAACTTCCTTTTTCTTTTGAATTTCTTTTGAATTTCGTTTCAAATTCGTACTATTTCAGCTCACTGGAGCCTGATCCTCTAAGATGTTTTCAAAATTTGTTCCTCCCACATCAAAAAATTTCTCAGAATTTGAAGATTTTGGGTGCTATAAATACCCCCTCCCTCTTACTGTTCAACGAGGAGTTTTGGAGGCGAAGAAAAGAGCACCCCGCTAAGTTTTTTGGGAGTTCTTATTTTCGTCTCTGAAATTCGGTAGATTCGCGGCTATTTCGAGTCGGAGTGGTGGTGGAGTTCGTCAGGTCCAGATTCAAGTTCCAGTCACTGCCCAGAACCAGATAACTCTTTCCTTTCCTTTTCTATTTAGTTTAATTTTAGTCTATGTTGTTGTGTTATGTGTTAGAGACGATTTAAGGCTAGTTATGTTTCCTAATATTTATATGTTTGATGAATACTTTTTCGTTGAATGCCTAAGTATTGGTGATTTTACAAGTATTTTAGCAATGTTCTTTTATTCCTGCTGTGTTGTTTGAGTTTCCAATCCTAGCTTCTGGAGAAAGTTACTGCTTGTTTTTTTTCAGATTTTTCTTTTAGTAAAATGTGAAATCCTGTTTTGATTTAATAGCACATTTTTCTTGGTTGATTCTGTAGCGCATCTGGTGATTGAAAACAACCTAAAAATTGCCATACCCTCGCGAACTCGACTGAATAGTTACTCCTCTATTGTTTCCTTAAGAATCTATCTCTTGCGCCATAAAATGGATAAAAATGTTAATATGTGGTTTAGTTTCTATCATTTTGGTCTCTATGAAATAGGGGTTTATTTATAAGTTTATAAAATCTGAGGTCTCAAATTTATCATTCAAGATTGTTTGGTATCATGTTTTTATCAGATTTCTTAAGTCATATATGATTAAAATGTTGATGTGACTTGTTCGAGATTAGTTGTTGTTTATACTATGAACTTGTTTCTTTAGTTTAGTATGACACTTTTGATACTCTATTCAGTTCGTTTGTGGTCCAAGGGAGCAACTGTATGTCGTATGTAGATTCAGTTTGAGTGCACTCAATCTCAATTCTACTTTTACATATGCTCCTTAAAGTGAACCCCTGCTTTCTTCTTTTTACATCCAGTTCCCTTTTTCACAATGTGGGTATCTTGCTTGCTTCTTATGTTAAGGATTTTATTTGTTCGAAAACCATGAGTTGATCCTAGGTTTAGTTGAGCTCTAGATGAAGTTGAATTTAAATTCAACTTCTCTTTGGTTGCTCCTAAATCCCTTAGATCCTCATGTCACTCCTTTAAGCTATAGATCCTAAATTGTGTACATTGGATTGGCTTGGAATTCGTCATATTTGCTGATTATTAGTTTAAATATTGGATGTTATATATGTGTTGTTCTATTTGGAAGCTCATATGTCATGTGTTGCTTTACTGATTGTGATCATTTATTGATTTACTCACTTTCTGAAATGGTAGAGCTTGTGCTTCACTTGTTTTGGATAATTTTCGTGTCAATTTAAATAATCTCAGCATGTTAGCCTTACAATGATTTCTTCCAAGTACAGATTTTGAAGTTTTGTTATGCTCAGTTTACCTAGAGTTAGTATGGATCAATTATGCATCTAATTGATATAATACATGTTAGTACATTGTTAATTTAGCTTATTGTTTACTCTTTGTTAAAATCAATGAAAGTGTGGTAATTTTGTGAGTTAGAGGCGAGTAATTTATAGCTAACATATGCTGATTGAAACTTGAATCTATTTAATTAGACACAAGGCTATAAAATCGTGTTTTACTTTCTCTTTTTAGCAGCTTCTCCTATCTTTGTGCTTTGCTTTTATTAGTTTTTATTTCTGAGTTGTATTAGATAAAGATAAGAAGTTGTATGTTTGTTTTAATATTAGTTTTGTATGTTTCAATATAGATTAGAATACTATAATCTTGTTTAAGTTCATATACAACTTCTCCGTTCATATAAGTTTATTTCTAAGTTCCTTCATTTCTCAAAATAATCTTTTTCGCCTTGTGCCTTGTTTAAAAAGACTGATCTATGTCATTTAGTATTGAATATTCTCGGCTCAGCTTTCCCTTTGGTTTTACGTTCTCTGTAATAATAATCCATTTCTGTCTTCCTCTGTTTGTTTTAGCTTATTTTAAAAATCTCGCACTAAGTGTTTATTTATTTTTTAGTTGTTGATCATGCGTGTTCCTCATTTTGGTTATTAGTAGAAGGCCTGCTCTTAAGATGGTAGTTAGATGCTGCTAGGTTCTAAGTTTTTCCTGTAATGCTAAGTTAGCAACTTAGCTTGATTTTTTTTTATATTGTTATTATTATTATTTTATGTTAGTTCTAATGTTACTTCCTTTCCTTTCTTTGCATGAACTCTCTTGTTCGAGTCCAATTGGACTCCCCATCCCTTTCATTCTCTTCTTTTCGAGTCAAACCTCCGCCAAGTTACGAAAGGGAGCTGATATATTGGGTCGAGACCCAAGAAACCAGCAGCAACAGGGGCTCAAAAGAGCTGAAATGAGAGTGTTTTGGGTTCAAATTGGCCGAAATTCGAACACCTGATTTTTGCAGCAGTTTTAGCAGTCTCAAAAGGCTGGAAATAGCATTTTTCGGACTTAAAAAAGTTTGGAAATAGCACCAGCAGCAGCAAATAAGAAGTAGCAAGTGGACTTAAAATTGTCCAAGTTCTATTCGCCCTTTTATTCTCCTTATATTGTGATTTTGTGATAATTGTTGTTAATTTCTAACATTTATTTTGTTAATTTAGATGAATCCTTGGGAGAGATATTTTTTATTTTGTTATTCAAGTTTTCAAATCTCAAAACCCATTTTAAGTTAGGTAATTTAAGCTTATAGAATAACTTAAGAACTTTTTATGTTCTTTCATAGTTATTGAAAAACTTTGAATCCATGTTCATGAGTTTGAACTAACTATTTAGTTCAAATTTTTGAATCGGATAAAATTGTTAAGTTTCTTAAACTAAATTAGTTGTCTTCAAAATTAACTTAGGACTTTGGATGAATGATTTAAGGATTTTCTATATCCTATCGTAGTTGTTAAACAAGGTCCTTTAATCCATGTTTATGAGTTTGAATTAATCGTATGGTTCAAAACATGACTATGGATAAAAGTTTTAAGTTAGGTTTATTCTTGAGATTTTTAGAATTATCAAGAGATTTTTATCTAATCTTTTCATAAGAATTTTACAAGTAACTTAAAAAATTAGCCAAATTCTTAAAATCCGCCGGTCAATCGCGTGTTAGTGGATTCTCTAAGATGCCTAAACCCTTCCTTAGAGAATTAATTGAACCCTTACCCAAGACTCTGGTTTTATTAAAAATGTTTTTCTTTCAAAAACCCCTTTTTTAAATGGTTTTCTTAATTTTTCCTAAAAAATTAAGTGGCGACTTCCAAATTATCATTTTTCCAAAAGGTTAATAAATTTTCCAAAGTTGTGAAATGGCTTCGAAACCTTAGTTTTTGAAATCGGGTCGTAACAGAATGGCAACTCCGCTGGAGATTCATCTAGGTTCTAACCAAAAGGATTTTATTGTTTGGCTAACTATTTATTTGTATTAATTGTTAATTTTCATTAATGTGTTTAAATTTTGAATATATTATTGTCATTGCATCTCATGGCATACAATTCCGTCAAATGACAAATAGAATGCATTAGGAAAGGACGGTTACGTGGCTATCCACGACTGTGCCTTCAGAAAAGAACACCTTGCTTTCGGAAGTAATAAACAAATAGTTGGTGCATGGTCGTCCAATGTCGTTTATTATATTCACCCCGTAGTTTGTCCAACTCGGGTAACCATGTCTCGTTTCAAAACCCACTCTAGTCTACCTAAGTTAGAGCTAAGCCAAAACCCCTCTTTTAGGTGCATTAACCTAAGATGACCCAATACCCAAGGCGTATTGGGGCCATTAGAAGACCACCTTGTGTCTAATTGACCCCTGGTCAATACAAGACGATCATCCACTATTTGTTAAATTTGAAGGATATGTATGTCGATTTGTGTGTATCATTGTCCCTTGGGGATGGGTTTTTATTTTATAGGTAGTTTCTTTGATTAAGTCAAAGTAAGATCCTCCTCATCCGGAAGAAATTCAAAAGCATCAAGAAGTTTGGGAATGAAGATTTCATATGGAGCTTAGTTTAGTTTACCATTGTACCCCTGCGTGGGACTGATATTTATTTCCCTCTCCTCTATTATGTATCCACATTTGTTTTATTCATAATATTTTGGGGCAATGGGACATTTTACAAACGATATACACATCCTTCAAACATTAGGCCTACCTTTGGATCAGAAGGTCACATGTATGTTAGGAGGCGATATCTATTGTTTGTGTGTTAAATGTTACAAATTTTGTTTCGTTTGTGCTTGCTTTACTTATGTGTTCTATACATATGTTTGTTTTTAAACATGATTGGTCCATTATTCTATTCTGAAATCTCAAAACCTTCTATGGCATATAAGCTCAATTTTTTATCCCTCCCAAATTACTCTTAGAGTCCATTATCAAAATCTGTTAGAATCACTCAAGCTTCGAGTTCACTAAATCCTCAAAAAAAAATATGTTGGGTCATCGCTCAAATTCACATTGACCTCATTGTTCCTGAAATTTATTTTTTACACCTAAATATTCCGTTAGTTTCAAGTCAATTTTAAGACGTCTTTATTCTCAAAAGGGCTTTTCAATTGAACCTTCCAAAAGTCAACATTCGAACCTTCATTCAAATCACATAGTTCACTTTGTTCAAATTCCGTTCTTTCATTAAAGTTTTAGTTCACAAAATGATCAATTGTTTTACATTTGGTCACTTTTTAGAGTCTCCGCCTCCTCGAATTTTGGACTAATTTGTTTTAACCAAAACAAATGCTATTTATTTTATATGTTATTTTGGTTGATTATTATGATTAATGGACTAACTCTCTTATTTTTTGAGTCGTTTTTTAGAAGAAGAGACTGATTTGTGTTGGTAATCAAACTTGCTCGCTTCACCAAAGTACCCACTGGCAAAACATCCATATTTTACACGGTCCAAGGTCAAGGAAATTTCTACAGACTCTTCATTTCTTACTTGGACTACTAAGAGGACTCGTTCAAAAATTGATTCCACTATCAACACGGTTGCTTCATCCGAAATGATCTGCACTTCATCTATCGCGGTCAATCCTAGTGCCTCGGTAGCCACAGAATCACCCATGAAAGTCATTGCTTGTCTACAGCGACAAATTGGTGAACTGAATCTCTTGGTAACTCAATATCAAGCTTCTTCTCAAAACCTACCACCTGATGCTCACCAAAAATGGCCCATGCCACCTTTGTTTCCGACTTCAAGGGAGCTCAATCAAGGAGATCATTTTACCACCTTTCAGCAAACTCAAAGCGCCTCATTCAACTCACGATACTTCTCTTGTGTACATATTTGCTCCTCCAAAAGCTCCAACGGTAACACATTATGCTCCGCTAGTGTACACTTATGTCACTGATCCACCTGTTACCAAGGCTCAGGAGTTTCACCGCCAAGATGTTAATCACTATGTTGAAATTGAAAATGATGCAAAATAAATTGATGCTGAAATGATGAATAGGAAGATGAAAAGCTTAGAAGATGCTATGAGAGGTCTTCGTGGGTTCGATAGTAGCCAGAATGTGAGGTATGAAGAGTTGTGCACATTCCCTGAGGTTGAGCTTCCACCCGATTACAAGAATCCGAAGTTTGAAAAGTTCTGTGGATCAGGAAATACTTTCTTTCACTTGAAAATTTACTGTGAAAAGTTGATTGGCGTTGGAAACAATGAAGGGATAAGAATCAATCTATTCAATCAAAGTCTGACTGTAAAAGCCTTGGAGTGGTATTCAAAGTAAGATGTGACTAAATGGCGTACTTGGGATGATCTAGCGAATGCTTTTGTGGTTCACTATAAGTTTCATGTTGAAATCTCTCCTGATAGGATCTCTACTACCAAGCTAAAACCGAAGTTGACTGAATGCTTTCGAGAATATGCCATTCGTTGGAGGGAAGAAGCTGCTAAGGTGCACCCACCTATGAAGGAATCAGAAATGATCACCTACTTCATTCAAGCTCAGGACTCAGAATATTATGAACGAATGGTGACAATGGGTGGAAAGACATTTGTTGAAGTTATCAAGGCCGGAGAAATGATTGAAGACGGTCTCAAGACTAGCCAAATAGCAAGTTACACATCATCTCAGTTTGCGAATAGGGCCTATCAAACTGGTTCCTTTGGAAAGAAAAAGGAGAAAGAAGTTGTGATGTTAACGACTCGAGGAGCTACCTCATATAATCGTCAACCACCTGCAGGCTATCCTGATTCACGATACTATGTTTGCAACAATCAAGCAACATTTCATTCTCCACGACCAATGCAAAATCCTCGAAACAATGCACCTCATCCCAATTTTGAGAAAAAGCCTCCCCGAGTGTTCACTCCATTGTGTGAGACACGTACTCAACTTTTTGAGAGATTGAAAAATGCGGGAATATTGCATCCAGTGGAAGTCAAGACTGTGAATACTTCAGCTAATTGGTATGACCCAAATAAGCGTTGTGCTTATCACTCAGGAGTTGTTGGGCATGATATCGGGAAATGTATCACTCTCAAACACAAAATTCAAGATCTAATTGACAATGAGGTGGTAAAACTTTCTCAAGCTCCACCGAATGTGAACACCAATCCACTACCCAAACACAAGGAGTAGCCATTGGCGTAACCAGTGGCGAAGAAGAAGCAAGTTTTTCTAAAAGTCGCACTTTTGACATCTTTGAGTCTTGCATCTGGAGTTTGTTGTTTTATTTCCCTGTAATCGCACTTTTATCGATTTGTTTCCTTTGTGATCGTTTGTTTGATTTTGATTTCCTTTGTAAGCGTCCTTTATCTGTAATGAACTACGTCTGACCTGAATTATCAAGAATGAGATATGTAGGCGGCCTATGTCAGCTTTGGTCACCCCTTTATCCCTTTTTAATGTTTCCTTGTGTACTTGAAGTACGCCCGACCTGAATTCTCAAGAATGGCATACATAGGCGGCCTATGTCGACCTCGGTCGATTCCTTAGTTAATTTTTTCTATTCTAGTTAATCCTCGAGAGTGGAACTTGATGAGTCCACAAATTGGACTCATTTAGGGCCATATTTTAATAGAATTAGTGTCCTCAAATGCTTCTTTTATCCCAATATATGGAGAGAAAAAAACTCTTAAGTTTTAGGTATTTGAAGTTTGAGTGGAAGCATGGACACTTAGGCGCAAAAAGGAACAAAAAGGCTGAAAAGAATGAAGAAACTGAAGCCTGAGCATCACCAAGCAATCGCCGATAGGACGTACTTCGCCCTTTGTTCCAGTATGCGGAGACCTGAAGGAAGAGGATCAAATCAGTGGTAAAAAAGAACAGTCGGCACGTCACCAAATAGTTCCGCGAAGCAGTACAATATCGCCCAATGGTCCAGGTCGCAGAGATGTTGTAGGCAAGCACAGAAGCCGATGAACCAGATGATGGGCAAATCGCCGAGTCAATCGGCGATTCCCACTAACCTTGCCGAACAGTCCGCCGCAGCACTAAATCTGAAAACTATAAATACTAGCCTTAGTTATTATTTTTAGAGATATGAACATTATTGTAATTTTTACTTTAGAATATTATCTTTCTAGTATTTTCTCTCAAGTTTGGAGAAGGTTTTGCATGACTTCAAGAAAGAAGGAGTTCATCTTCCCTAAGTTGGAAGTGGGTCTTCTCCATTCTTCTTCCTTTGCTTAAATCAAGGTTTAATTTCTTATACCCATTTGATTTCATTACCATTTTACGTGTAATTTGTTATTTCTTGATGTGTGGCTAAAAACCCCATTCTTGGGGTGTGATTTAGCAAATATGTGTTGATATTTTTGTTGGGTCTTGCTTGCTGATAGGTTAGATGTATTTTAATGGTGATTTCATGTCACGCCCCAAACTCGAGGGGCACAACTAGCTCCTAATGCCAAAACTCAGGCCCGAGCCGACCCTGCGGAACCATTTCCTACTAGCACACACTACAACAAATGTGATTATCAAGGACAAATAATTTTGTCATTAATAAATCATATTTCGTCACTAAAAATCTTGTGTGACGAAAAAAATTTCGTCAAGCAGTCGTCCCTAAATGTGCATCTCTAAAATTATTCAAATATGATTTAGTGCTTCGTCGCTAAAAGTATTATATTAACTACAAAAAGAAGAATCGTCGCCAAATGAATAATTATTTGTAACAAATTTATTTGTCATAAAAAGTATAATTTGTTTGTGGTTAATAGTATCTTTTGTCACTAAAAAGGTTATTATTACCGACAAAATTGTATTGTTGCTAATTAATTAGTTCAAACAGTGACGACATCAATTGTCTCTAAACTTATACGTATTTCGTAGTTGAACAAATGTAATTTCTTCACTAATGACTACTTTTTATATACAAAAATAAATTTGTCCTTTAATGTATAAATTAGGGACAAATTTATTATTCTAAAAAAGGGTAATAATTTTGTGGTTAAATCTATTCATTTTGTCAGTAAAAGTATTGTTTTTACCGACAACACATATTGTCACTATAAATTATCATAATTAGTGACAATTATAATTGTCATAAAATAAAAAATTAATTACTATTCAATGAAAAAAGGATAGTGGGACAAATATATTTTTGTCACTAAATGTAGTCAACTTATGTCAAATTTATTTATTTTGTGACAAAAATATTTTGCCTTAAAAAACTTGATTTAGTCGTTGCTAAATGTTACCTTTAATGACAAAATCTTTTGTCACTAATTGCATTCATTGATGACTTTTAATTATTTTATATTAGTGAAATTTTTTAAATTATAGAATTACATAAATTAAAAATTAAATAATAAAACATACTAGATATTAATGAAATCTATCCATTACAATTAAAAACAACTAAAATATCTTAAGGTACTTTAACAAGCTCCATGAACTAAAGTAAAATATGTCCAATAACAAGAAAATCTAACTAAAATAGAAGAAATATTACTCCTAAACCAAGACAGAAAAGTAGAAATTTCTTCCAAAGTATCAATTATATGGTGATACTTGTCTTGCATTAGTCTTGATTCAATTCTCACATTTTATACCTATGTAAAAGAGAGAAAAGAAATTCATAAGAGTTAATAAAAAGTAGAATCTGTAACACAATATGATTTTTCATATGTTGTAATGTCCTGTTTTATGACAACTGCAAAAATAAATCATATAGAATGTGAAGCTACATATTAGCTATACATTTGCTACGATAAAACTCTCTATTTGTTTCAGGGCTTAGACTTAACATATTTTAACTATATGAAATGTTTAAGCTTCTAAACTCACTGCTCATAATTCAAAGAATGAAATTTTTTATTCTTCTATCTTGCAATAAGATAGACATTCTGGCTGATATCTTTTTGTCCAAACCTGTCGACTACCACATTATCTGGTAATTAACTAGTTGACTTTACCTTCGCAAAGTAACACACCTCCAAGACAACTCTATGGAGTAATATAAACTTTAACAATAACAAGAATCTAAGGGGAATGTGTGACAACACCGGAGCATACAATAGCCCAAAATGAAGGAAAACATGACAACTTTAAAGGGGATCACTGATTGTATGATATGGAA